>JAJOOJ010005089.1:0-125354 GCA_029582625.1 Solanum boliviense
TATTGTATAAAGTCTAGAAAGTCTTCCGCTTGCTATTTATTGAAAGTATCTTCGTGTGTGAAGAAAGTTTTTAATTCCTTATGATTTTGGTGTCTATGCGATGAATGAATGCTAAGAGGCTTGTATTAGACCTCTTCGAGGTCGAGTACGCCGGTTACGACTAGGGGGTGCTCCCGGGTCGTGACAATCATCTTCATTCCTCCTATCGATGGACATACATTAAGATCCTAGTAATGTAATTTTCATTCTACCGAACGATGGACATATATTCAGACCCTACTGATTGATCATTTTTATTTGTCCTACCGATGGAAATGCATTTATATCCTACCGGTGGATCATCTTCATTCGTCCTACCGATGGACATACATTTAGATCTTACCGATGGATCATTTTTATTTGTACTACTGATGGACATGCATTTATTTCCTATTGATGGGTCATCATCATTTGTCCTACCAATGGACATGCATTTATATCCTACCGATGGATCATCTTCATTCGTCTTACAAATGGACATGAATTTATATCCTATCGATGGATCATCTTAATTCGTCCTACCTATGGACATACATTCAGATCCTACCTAAGGATCTTCTTCATTCATCTTACCGATGGACATACATTAAGATCCTACTGATGTTTGCGTAATAAGACATAACTTTCGATTCAAGTGTCTACGATCGTACAATAGGAATATAACCCAACCGAATGGGTTAGGTTCGAGTCCTAAGGGAGAAATTTCTGAGAATTAAGAGTTAAGCGCGAATATGCTAGAGTTGACCATAGCTAAAAATATTATCGAGTAAAAACATATTAAATTAAGGGGTTGACACGAATGTCAATCATCAAGGGGGTTTGTAGTCGATTAACAACTAAAACAGTAAAAATACAAAGATGTGAATAGAGGGAGACGGGATTCTTGGGATGTGATAGGAATACGGGATAAAATACACAATCGGGTGAATGCTATTGATAGTCAATTGCTGAACATTTGTAACTAGGCTAGACTTTAGTGGGGGTAAATTCTCTCTCGAGCAACTTACCCCGAATCAACTCGGTTTCTCTTGAACACCGAGTTGCCGTAATTAAGCATAGCCTCCGCCTTAGCCCATTCACTCTCTCAAGATGAATGTGTGGGAAAAGGCCTAGGATTCACTCTCTCAAGTTGAACCCACTACGACCCAATAACCACCACCGGCTATCTATTTAGTAGTCTTAGTTTTAAAACCTCTTTCTCGAGCAAGCCAAAAACACTAAGATAAAATCGTATTTGCAACTACAATCCCATTAAGTTCAAATACAACTACTAAATGAAATAACATTTAAACAACAAATAGACTAACCATAAGCAATACCCATTAGTAAATTTAACTCGTATTCACAAAATCAGACCCCAAGAATTGGGGTTTTAGCTAGACATGAAAAAGAGATAGAAATCAATACCAACAAGTGTTTCTATCAAATGGGTACGATAGAAAATGTCTTTAAACACGTCTAGGATGAAGATTCTTGGATACCCACTTTCAATTTCTTGGAGTTGAAAACCTTCAAAACCTTCAAGCTCAAGAACAATATCTCCCAAAAACTCTACGAACTAAAAATTGAAAATATTCTAAATCTCAGTAATAATTCTTTACAACTTGATACTAAAATATAGAATTAAATGAGTATTTTTAGTTTTTGAAAATTTGTGCTGCGAAGGATCACTCGGCGTAGTTAGTTAGGATCGCTGATGCACTAGGCGATCAACCCTTTGGTTTGCTTCATCACCTTTCAGCTTTTGCCTTCAGCATCTTTGCGCTCTGGATCATTGGGCAATATAGTACTGCTTCGAGGAACTGTTCGGTGACATGCTGATTGCTCCATTTCATCGCCAACTTGATCTTTTCCTTCAGGGCTTAGCACACTGGAACTTTGGGCGAGTTTAAGGCCATTCAGCGACTTGCCTAGTGCATCAGGCAATCCTAAGGCCTTCTTTTTAACCGTTTTGTTCCTTTTTGCCAAGTAGTCTACATGCTTTGCCTCAAACTCCAAATACCTGAAACTTAAGGATTTACATTAGTTATTGAGACAAAATATGCATTTGTGGACACTAATTCTATTAAAATAAATCCCTAAATGAGTCCAAATTGTGGACTCATAAATACCCCCAACTTAAAATTTTGCTTGTCCTCAAGTAAAACTCAAGCTCAGCAGTTCAAAAAGGATGTCTCAAATAGTGCTACACAAGACTCAATCATAAATGTACACAAGAAGACTCAACTTACTCATGCAAGGATCAATTGTATACTCAAAGACTCAAGTTGTGACACACCATTACCAAAGATTCTCAAGCTCACTATACTTGCTTCAAATGCAAGTTCAAGTTCAACAAAGGTATTATTCACATGCCCTCACACAAAAGAATGATTCCATTTTCACACACAATGATTTAATCATTTAAAGTTCCGGAATCAAATGTAATGCTCACACTTACAAAGATGAACATAATGCATGCTTTCACCCATAGGTTTGCCTGTATTTTCCAATCAACATTTGTTTCAGCTCACTCAAGATCAAAAAGGTGTTTTCAATGCTTGTAATGGGGCTGAGTGCAAAGGTATGGTCATCTAGGCTTAGTGACTTTCATCCTCATGAAATGTGGTGCTCACAACACTTCCTTTCATCTTCTTTCATCATTTTCTTTAGTGTTCATAAGTCATCTATTCACTTTCCATGGATTGTTTGGAAATCCTATTTCTTTTGTACTTTATTCCACAACTTTTTCATTCTTTTTCCTTTTTCTTTCTTTTCTTTTCTTTTTTTTATATTGAGGGTTCCATTTTTCTCAAAACCATGTGTTAAAGGAGACTTTTCTTGCACTTATTGAGTTGCCTTCTCTATTCACCACACCCCCAACTTATGCTTTTGGCCTAAGTTAGCTATTAAATCAACCACAAATCAAGAGGATTATAGGTAGTGGAATAAGGGAGGTCATGTTTTCATCAAGTTTCTTCCAAAGAAAGGTAAGGCTCAAGGGGTGTTCAAAAGAGATTAACACAGGCTCACAAGGTAGGTCACAAAAGCGATATGTCAAATTGTTTCACACCCTTCGAAGTTGCCTATGATCATATCAAGAGATAACCTTACTTAGTCAACCGGACCAACAGGGAAAATTCTAAGTGTTAACATGCATGGTTCACAGTAAGTTCATCACACAAAGTATCGACACCAAACGCAAACAAGACTCCACACTTTCGCTAGAGTGCAACGATCATCACATGAGACTCAATTCGATAATTGGTCTAGTCACAACGAGATGCAAATAGTTCACATATTGACTACGCAACTTCATTTGGCCTCATTGTAGCCACACATTAATGTTTGTTCGATTATGAGCACTATTCAGTCATCGGTGTTGATCAAAACTGATACTAAAATTTGCAAGAGAACAACCACATTCAACACATACAGGAGGTGGAATTTTTTTTTGGAAGGGCCAAAAATCATTTTCAATTAAAAAAAGGACCCACAAGCTCAAAAAGCAGTGTAACAAAAATTTACCACAAACCCCAAATATATAAACAAAACAGAAGTCATAATCGGCAAACAAAGGTAGGCCTCACCCCACCACAAATAAAAAAAAACATTTGTCCTCAAATGCCAATAAAAATTATCCAACAGTGAAATAAAGTAAAATAGAGAGGTAGGTAAAGAAGGGGTCTTGTCTACATAGTCACTCCGTCTGTTTGGGCATTAGTGCCCGATGCCTCACCCTGAGCCTGGGCATCAGTGCCTGAGGTCACCTCAGGAGGAACAACAGTACTAGATTCACCAAGTTCTATCGAGTGTGAGTCCACCAGAAAGACATACACCATCCTGTAGAATCCCCTATGCCCATGAAGGAATATTAGGATCTAGGGTAATGGTCTTCCTGGCAGAAGTGGGCCTCTTGCCCTTGACTTTCCCAGTAGTTGTGGGTAGTTTCGTAGCTTTGCCTTTCGACGTCGCTGCATCCTCATTTATTGCAATCCCTTTGGACTTTTCTTGGGCTGGTGTTATTCTTTTAGTAGCTTTTTATTTATTCATGTCGACAAAGTCTCGAAGAGAAGTTAGAAAAACTTAAACAGAAGCACAATAGAACAATTTCAGACATTCACCAAACCAGAGGGAGAATCACCGAATTTCTTGGGTGAGCTAGATCGAGCTCACTGAAGGAATTAACTCTAAGAACTATAGCAAGTAGGCGATGGGGGGAACCAATCGGCAAGTCGCCAATAGCTTTCGGCGAATAAGGAAAGACCCGCCGAAAGTTCTAGTGCACAATGGCTCAGGGGTGCAGACAAAGGGAAAATGAGAAGCCTTTCGGCGAGTCGGCGAGTGCTTTTGGCGACATCAAGCTTCTCACCAAAATTTACAACATCAATCATCAAACATGGAATGAAATCAAAGGCGATATGGGTATATTAGGCGAACCACCGAGTTGTTCAGCGAGCTCGACCCAGCTCGCCAAACGGCCCAATGTGCCTATTTTCAATCCAACTTATCAAATTTAACCCGCGACCCCTAAAAACAAAATCAAATCATGCAATAGTTAAATTAAGATGAGACCCATAACACCCAAACACAACCCCTCAAATTTTAGTCCAAGTTAAGGCATACAATTACGGGAATTCAACAGTCACAACTACTCGAGCAAGATTATCAAATTAAATCATGCATGTAAATAATCTAATCTTATCAAGTAGGATCAAAACACTTCAACAAGATGAGGCCATTGCAAATGAGTATAATTTTTTGATAAAATATATTAAGGGCATAGAAAACCAACCTTTGGTGTTGATAAAGAGAAGATTGAAACACTAGGCTGCAATGTAATCTAACTCCGAGCATAAATCAACAGTAAAAATACTCTAAAAATGTGAAAATATAGAAACTAGCAAGCGGGTGTGAGTTTGGGAAGATAAAAAGTGAGGGAAAGTGAATGAGTTTGAATCTTTTAAACCTTTGGCCTGCAAAACCGTCCGGTTTTTTCCCATTTAGCGACGTTAGTCGAGCTCGCCTATCCTCTTGGCGATACGCCAAGAGTTCATTTACCTCACCGAATTTTACAGAACCTCCAGTAAGTGTGGGGATCCTAACGGCAGTCTCCGTCGAGATCGCCGACATGGTCGGTGATTTGCCAATAATTTCCTAGGTTTGCCGAGTTCTACATGATCCAAATTAATATTGTGTTGAGCCAAATGACATATAAAAGCGGGTGCGCTGACCTCTTCGGTAATGCACCAACTGGAACATTCGCTCGCCAACTTGCACTGTTCAAACACTTTCCAAACGTCAACCTGTACAAACAACAGACCATTATGTTACCAAAACACAAATAAAAACAATAAGGGGTTTTGGGTTGCCTCCCAAACAACATCTTAGTTAACGTCGTGGCATGACACAAGTTACCATTCAAACCTCGTTATCAGGGTTAGCCATAGTATCACTAGGTGACCCCTGTTTGTGCTATGAGTAGAGACAAGACAATATTTGGCCTATTTGGGCGTCTTGTAGTTGGATTATCATGGAATGGGAGGTCGTCATCTAATTCAGCATTTTGAAATTCTCCTTTATCTCATTCAACACTCTATCTTATTCTTCAATTTTGTGTAGAATTAGTGAGAGGAACTCTCCATTTTGTCCACCCTCATGCTGCTTCATATTTTTACACTTGCGAGGGGGAAGGTACTTGCTCTTCTTTTTAGATCTTACTTCTAACTTCATTACCTTCTTGGATAGATCATCCAACTGAATCAGCAATGCAACCCATTCTTGGTCCTTTTTTACTTCCTTGTTGGCTTTAACCATACCATCAAGGCATTGGGCTACCACTTCATAGGGTAGTTTTGTCAAACACCCTGTAAAGAGTTGATCAACAATGCTTCTATTTTCGGAACCAATGCCTCTATAGAAGAATTTTAGTAGCAATTTATCAGGAATCCCATGAGCTGAGCATTGTTGTAGTAATGCCTTAAACCTAGGCCACATCTCATGGATAGTTTTACCCCCACTTGTTTGAACGTTAGGAGGTTTCCCCTAAGATTCAATAATTTCAATAGGGGGTGATCCGTTTGATACCCAGAATTACCATTCACACTCATCGTCCCTGTTGCAATACACAAAGAAGCAAAATCAACTAAAAATTTAGTAAGTAAACTACGACTAACAAAAGCGAAATTTGACCCAACTCGAAATTCTCAAGTAACACCACTCCCCGGCAGCGGTGCCATTTTGATATTTGTGTAATCAAGACACAACTTCCAATTCAAGTGTCTACGATCGTACAATAGTAATATAACCCAACCGAATGGATTGGAGTCTAGTCGCAAGGGAGCGATTTAATAGAATTAATAGGTAAGCGCAAATATGCTAGAGCTAACCATAGCTAAAAACATTATCGAGTAAAAACATAATAAATCAAGGGGTTGACACAAGTGTCAATTATCAAGTGGGGTTTGTAGTCGATTAACAACTGAGAGAGAAATATTTTGGATGAAGGACTTGATCTTCTTTTAGTGATTTGATAGAATCATTTTAAGTTGGGAAAATTTGGGGTAAAACTCATATATAGGTCTTTAAGTGAAAGGTAAAACGACATGGTATTGACTTAAAATAATTTGAAAGGACCTAGAAGTCCCTGACTTAAAAACTGAAATCGAGACACGTTTGAGCTCATCAAAAGCCACTCAACGACTCACCTAGTGGGCCTTTAGCTCGCCGAATGTTTCAGAGAGTCAGCTCCTGGACCAAGCCAATTAGGCGAACGGGGATTCAATTTGGCAATTTGCCAAATGGAACAGCGAGCTTAATCCAACTCGCCTAGAGTTCAAAAACACCCAATGAGGAAATCATGTCAAACGAGGCGAGGGGTCTACTCGACAGATCGCCGAGTCATTCTGTGTCCTCGATCTACTTTGTCGAATGGATGCAAAAAAAATATATTTCCCTTTTCTTAATCAGAGGTGTTACTAAAATAAAACTTGGGTTACCTCTGAAGGATCACCTTATTTAACATCATGGCACGACATGGCCATGGAATCATGCCTCATTTTTTGTGTTCACCAAAGTATCACTTAGTTGCCCCCTTTTTGGTCTCAGATTTTAATGAGCTGAGATCTGACCCATCTGTGTTTCCAACTGCTTCATGAATACCTAGTGTGATGTGACCATCTGGTTAAGAGAAGAAACGTCATCTTTCATTTCCTTAAGTACCTTGTTTGATCCTTCTACTTTATTCAAGATGCGAGCAAGCATATCTTCTGTTCGGAAGTTTTCAGGATCAGTCCTTGGCTCTTTTGGCTTGTGACGCTCATGGGGAGGCACATAGCGATCTTTGTCGCAATCCAGATCCCTCCAATTTATACCATGGTCACGCCATTCACGATCTCGATCTCCCCGTCTATAATCTTGATCTCTTTTCCAACCTTTATTCCCGCCCCACCTTAGATAGTTGACATGAGAACCCCCTAGATGTTAAGCATAAATCCGACAGAATATTCATTAATCTTAACTATTCTTATTATATATGGAAGGACACATCAAGTGTCCAATCCAAGCTAGAATTCATTAGAATAGCAATCTCAATTCATCTTAGGTGAGAAATCCTTTCAATCGTATGAATCCTATATGTGAGAAAGTCCTTTCACAATCATGTTATGAGTAGTATGTGAGAAATCATTTCACAACAACAATGACATCGATTCTTTACTCTCAAAGAAACCTTATATAATTTTTTTTTATCAATTTCATAAAGAAACATGCATATCTTCATAAATTCATCTTTCATAGTTCAATGTCTTCATCATAGGATCATAGTCTAGAAATCATGGATCATACATGGGTTCAAGTGAATTCAAATTAAAATCATGTAATTATCTCAATTCATGCATAAATATACATAAAACAATCAATTCGATTATAATTTAAATGAACCCATGAGATTCAATAAAACCCTAACTTCAATTGGAGATTCTAACATGTAAAATTGGAGAATTTAGGAACCTTATAACGGAAAGGACTCCATAGGTGAATATTATCATACCTTGATGTCAAAACCCCATAATCAATGGTGAATTCATGACTAGATCTTGAAACCCTAGATTTCTTCTTTAAGCTTTAGAGAGAAATTTTCGGGGAAGAACTTTGATCAACTTTTGATAATTTAGGATAATGAGTTCAATTGGGTAATTTGGGGGTAAAAATGTTTATATGGATCCTAGGATAAAAGGTAAAACGACATAGTATTAGGTTGATATACTTGAAAAGATAAAAAAGCCCTTAAAATAAGACTGTTGAGCCTCACCTAGATTCTGTAGGTCCTAATATGGACTGTCATTTTCGGCTGTAGGTACGATTCTGAGACTTATTTTTGGGCCTTCACCCGATGGCGCCTGTGTTCCCAATCAATTTACTTCATTTCCCCTTTTCACCAATGAATATCACCTACTGTTCGTAAATGTTTCTGCCAACTGTAGGTTGGTGGCATAAATAACACCAGCAACCCAAAAACTGCAATTTTTTCCATTTTTTAAATATTAGGTGTTACATTAAGGCGCTTCTTGGGAGGCAACCCAATCATTACTTTGGTTTTTAATGTTATCGATAACGTCTGTTGTATGTACATGTAAAGGAAAAGATGAAATGTTGAAAAAAGGAACATTTGGCGACACCAAAACAAAAATGGCCACTCACCAAAGGTGTTGTGCGGACTCATTCTTGTCCGCCTTCTGGACTATATAATGTGGAAAAGTGTACTACCAAATTTGGCGATCTGAGTTGCAAACGGTGATCCACAGAAGTGCAAAATGTGGACTCTATTGGGTCCGCTAAATCAACCTTCAGGTTTGGAGCTAGTTTAGGAATATTCAGCAAGCTTAAGCTCAGACTAGTGATTCAGTGAACCCGTTCAGTGACATAATTCGTCACCACCAAACGGGCCTGATATAAAAGGCAAAGGGTCTTTTCAATTTCAAAAGGAAAACCATTTGACATCTTTAAGCTTTTTTCTCTCCCATCTCTTGCATTGCCTTATTCAAGTGATTGTGAATCTTTAATTCGTGATTTATAAGTTTGAGGAGTGTGTTTACTTGATATAAATATCTTCCAAATCCCATTTTGCTTTTTGTCTCGAGTTTGTCTTCATACTAATGTTGATTTTCAATTTTGATTGTGCATTTTGGGATTTAAATTGTGTATTGTTATGTTCTTGAACCCATAAGATACATGTGATTGTCTGATTTCATTGGGTAACCCTATATTGTGCATATTGAATTGTACCAAGGGGTTAATTGAATGTGTGTTGCTTATTAATTTCTAATCTGGCTTGTATTGGTTAATTGTTCAAATTGAGCTTGTTAACTTTGTGGATGTGGAATTAAGATGATGTGGGTTAAGTCTAAATAACCTAGTATTAACCCAATTTTATGATTTTTCCCAATGATAGACAGAGTGGCGACATTCCTGACCGCAAATCATTAATTTGAGCAATACTTTTCAATATCTAAGTTAAGTTTGAGTACCCATTGGTAGATAAACATATCGGTGGGTTGTAATAATATTGGGGCTAGTTTTTTTTGCATATGTTTGGTTTAGCTATACAAATTAGGCACTAGGCTGAACATCTCGAGTTTGTCGGCCTTGTCTTAGCACTCCAAGGAGCTTAGTCTAATCGTCGAGTAAGACTTATTGCCCTCTTGAGTGAAAAAGTGACCTTCGGTAGTGTCCCACTAAGAGGCTTTTGTTAGTCATCTTAACCCACTTGGCGAATAATAAAGTGGGAGAGAACATTGTTCTCGCGGCCTGTTTCTTTTCAATTTACACTTCTAGTTTCGGCGAACATGTCTTAGCCCACCAATACCAACTCAGTGGATCATTGGGTTGGAATTAACACCACTCTTTGTGATTGATTCTTGAAATAATTGCTACTGTCTTATTCGGAGAGCTCACTGGAGCACCCCTGTCCTGTTAGGTTATTTTCTTTCTCGTTAGGCTAGTCTCAAGGTAATTTTTGAACTATGATTCTAAATGAGTTTGGTTTCAATTAACCTTCACAACTTCTATGTTTGAATGTGTTTGCTTTGCAGGTCATGGCTAGAACAAAAAGGAAATCGATGGTCACATCAGACACCAAGTTGGTCAGAGACTCTCCTCCTCCTGCTCCTCTGAAAAAAGCATAGGTGCATATCTATTAATTAGCATATAGAGGCTCCTCATGCCCAACAAGCCAGTCCTTATACTCCTACTAGTAGGTGTAAGAAACACCAGAAACATATTTCCACGAAGAAAGTGAATGTTCAATCCAAGCAAGCATCACCTCCATAACATTCATTCTCTAATTCTCCTATTCTTCCGATCATAGCTCCAAGGTCTTTCAATATTCTATAGGGAAAAGGAAAAAAGACTAGTTCTTAAGGAGCGACACCTCTCAACTTATAGGGTGATGAGTGATTACCCGACTATCCGGGCGATGATCAAGTTTTACAGATTTGAAAAATTCACAATGCTCAGACAACCATATGTGATAAACTATGTTAGGGAATTCTAAACAGCTTATGCTTAGGCCTTGCCTAAGATGAGAGAGGGTACTGTCAGGAAGCCCCTTGATAAAGTGGAAATACATGGTAAGAAAGTGCCTTGAAATTCTAGTGAAATAAATGAGGTCCTTCGTATTAAAAGTAACTTACTTGATAGATTCTACCTTCGAATGAAGTTCAAATTTGATACACATAAGGAATTAGTGGAAATTCTACTTGCAAATGCTTCTCCTCTAGAGATTGTGGAAGGAAATCCAATTGAAAATAAAGATCTGAATATAGTGGCTTGCTATTGGTTTTGATTTATTAGTAGCAATCTTACGTTGTCTCAAAATAAGTCCATTCTCAGGATGCCTAAAGCAATGTTACTGGGGTGTCTAATCAACTTGATTTGACTCCATATCAAGTCGATCATTGTCAAAGATAAGCTTATTAGGGCTAGGAAAGAGAATACATCTCTTTTGTTCCTCGGTAGGAGTTCCTTTACAGTGGAAATCTGATATACGGATCACACAGGCCTCTTCCAATGACATATGGAGGATTTAGGCTGAGTATTAATAGGATGATGAAGAATGAAGGAAGCTGCCACCACCTGATACTACGCTTGCAGTTGATCGTGAGACTCTAGCTTCTAAGCCCAACACACCTGCTCCATTTGTAAAGGAGGCAAGTATATTATAACATCACTGAAATTAGTAGGCTAAACTAGAGCTTAGCACGAGGGTTAGAGTCATGGATGTTACTTCTCGTACTTAAAATAGAGGGTTTCGTGTTAGAACTGTATGACCCCCAAGGACCAACCATGGGTCCTTGAGGAGGACCCCTGCAAAATGTCCAAAAGTAGTGAACCACGGCAGCACCCACGTCCCGTGGGTTGGTCCACTCCCCATGGGTGGGGCCGTTGGTACAAGCCTTGAAATCAGACTCTCAAAACCCAACCATGGGGCGTGGATGGGTCCACGCCCGTGGGTGGGTCCACGCCCGTGGGTGGTGACTTGTGAGCAGGTTTGGTGGTTAAGTTTATGGGCACTTTGGGGTTTTCCAATTTTAATTAATATTAAGTGATGTCATATTAGTATAATTTAGACCACCTATATAAGGATTTTAGACCACTAAATTAAGTCATTCATCTCTTTATTTCTAAAACACAAATTAATTCCCAAATTTAATCCTCACCAAAAATTCTCTTTCTAGAAAACTCAAAGAAGAGGAAGAAGGAAGTTGGACCTAGGATTGAAGAAGCTAGGATCTTCACATCAAATTCATTGGGATTTCTATTCAAGGTATGGTATCTCTACATCCATGGATAAAATTCATCTACAGAGCCTTTTCAAAATCCCAATTAAAAAGATAGAAATCCCCAAAAGCTAGGGTTTGATTCATGAGTCATGGGTTCCTTTCAAAAATGATTCTAGCGCTTGAATACCTTTATATTATATATTAATTGTTGATTACTTAAGGTTTTTATGTTGAAATCCCATATTTCCCAATTATGATCTTGTGATATGGGTTTGTTGATGAAAGAAGAATGTTATTAGATTATGGATGTAGTGATTGGGATACTTGAATTATGTTGATATTCATGTCTAATGTAGTGAATTCTAGATGTGTTAATTTGATATGTGATTTAACACTTGAAAGGGAAAATTATGATAGTATGCATGTTTTATGAAGTTCTTGTATATTCATTAAGAACACTTTGAGAGTGAAGTCTCTATGGCTATAATCTAGTTGTTGTGTTGTTAGAAGGGTATTCTCATATACACACTTATGCATGAATATGATATGACGTGAAATGTTTTCTCACCGTATGAAGATTCAAAGGTTGAAAGGCTTTCTCACTTATTGAATCTATATGTAGTCATGGACGGTGAAAGGTTATTCTCACACATGATCTAATGATCTATCTTAATGAATCAAGTTATGAATTAATATGTATTCTGTGGGAAGTAATGCTTAGTACCGAGTGGATATTGAATTTGAGATAGAAGTTTTTACACTAGTTGAGTCTGGCTTCCCAATGGGATCCTTTTACACTAGTTGAGTCCGAGTTCCCAAAGTATGTCTCATGAGATGGAGACCTTTTACAGTAGTTGATTCCGGGTTTCTGGTAGCAATCTCCTAATCCCATAAACTATGTGCCCCCATAGGTTGTTTAGCTAGTGGATCCACCTAAGCTAAGAGTATGGTTCTACCTTAAGCTAGTAGGACACCCCTATTAGGTGTGGGTAACACTGGGGGACTATGTATAGCTCACATTGTCTGATGTCGGTTAAGGCTTATCCCCACAATAACAAGAACAAGAATATGGATTATGAACTATGGTTACTCAAGAAGATTTTATATGAGTTTTCAAGGTCTTAAAGGTGATGAATATGAATGTTGGACTAAGGAGGTTTACTTAGCATGGGTGAGATTTATGGGGTCTTATCCATGCATTCCACAGGTATGCCTTGAGGGTATTTATGAAGTGTTTCTCTTATGTTATGATGATCTATGTATTGACTATGTTTATGCCTTATATTTTTTTCACTATCTTCATAATGATGTTTAACTTAGTAAATTGCATGCTTTCAAATAAAACGCCCCTTGTAGCATATTTTCAATGTTTTATTGCATGGCTATCATACTTAGTGCATTTTTGTACTAACGCCTACTTTTCCTACATTTTCCCCTAAGTGTAGGGTCCGGTTCTCTAGGTGATCATTGAAGTGGCTAGTGTTGGACAAGACTATCTTCCGAGCTTGTTGGTGAGTCCTCATGGTTGGAGGATGGAATTTTTCTCATGAAGTAGTTTCCTTTATTTTGTTTCCCTTTTTGGACACGTTTTATGGGCTAGACCCTATTTCATTCAAACATTTGTAATAGATGGCTATGTTGAGACTTAGTGTATAGAATTTCACTTTCGTTTATGAAAATTTCAAGACTTGAAATGTGTTTTACTCTTTATTGTTCTATTCTTATGTTATGAAAGATAAGTTGCTTGTATGGAGTCCTTCGGGGTTCTATACCCCTTTTTACATCTAGGGGGTACCCTTGGGTCGTGACAAACTTGGTAATCAGAGCACAAGGTTGAGAATGATCCTAGGATGATATCTCATAAGCCACATCTAGTAGAGTCTTGTTCATAAGTGTGAAGCGTTTCACATTTATGAATATAGGCTATGAGATTATTAGGAAACTTCACTTTTTCATTACTCTTAAGTCGTGACTTAGAGTTTAACTCTAAAAATATCCGTCTCATAATCCTTCTCTTTGGTCTTCAGGATATGAATACACGAAGGGCTAATGCTAGAAGGATGGAGGATGACAATATGAATCAAAGAGCTCTTCCTCAAGCTCTCCAAGCTCCGATAGATCCTTTGGTTGAGAATGTGACCCATGCGGATTTTAGGTTCACTATTGATACACACATATTACACCTCTCTTCAGAAGCATAAACGATCCTTATCACGTAAAGAACCCAAATTGTAGGTTGGGGTCGATCCCACAAGGAATATGGATTAGACTTAAGTCAATAATGATTTTATTCGTTTAGCCAATGTATTTCCTAGAAAAATAAGTAAAACAGGGGGTGGGGGATTGTGTAAAAAATTTTGGAAATTATGAAAGCAATTAGTAAACAAGGTTCAAACTTTTGTTGTTACCAAGTTGAGAAGGAAACTAGGGCATACGTGTTCCCCATAAGCTCATACCTCCGTAATACTAGTAATAACAATCCCTTCCTAGTGTATTACATGCAAAGCGATAAGTTATATATCTCTAAATTCTTGGTCCGGCTTCTAGAGATTTCACCCCGCACCTTGGTCCGGCTACATGTGTATATTTTACTAACCCTTATCATTACCTCATATTAGACGTCACATCGATGTATGGCCTAGTTTTCACCCTCGCACCAATCGACATTAATTCTATTAGATAGTATCACACTAAATCTATAATGATAATTCTTTTCTTATTAACTACCTCTTTGGTCCGGCAAGTAGCAACAAGGCGAGTTCTAATGTTGCGCACCGTTTAAAAAACTTCTATACGAAAGAATTATCAATGCATGCAAAACACTATTTGGGAATTACTTAGTTACTATTCATACTTCATTAATCGTTCATGGTTCCCACAACCCTAGTTGTGGATTTAGTTACCCATATTAGTAAGAACACAATTCATAATTTTAGAAGAACAAATCATGAACTTACGTAATGAGAATGATAAACCAGAATTTCAACTTGAATTTCCAAACCAAAATCTTCAAACCAAACTTCGGAAATTAAGAATTGCTAAAGTTACAAGTTAATCTCCAAAGCCAAAAATTAGAACTATAATAATAAAGTCTAACCCCCAAAAATGAGGTTTACATGCCCTATATATAGAAAAATTAGTCCTAACTAAAAAGGAAATGAAATAAGGAAATAATGTTTCAGGACGCGGTTTCGATCGACGATATTGACCTACAGAACGTGGTTTGATCTACGGTCCGTAGGTCCCTTCCGTGACTCAGGACTTGGGCAAATTTCTAACTTCAAAATCTTCAAATCTCTGAACCGAACGACGGAGCACCAATACAGATCCTGGATTGATCTACGGTCTGTGGATCCTCCTCCTTAGCACTATACTTAGAATCTTCAAAATCAGGTACTGGAACCCCTCTCTCAATCATTTGACGGATCAGCAGTACGGTCCGTCGATTGCAACCGTGGTTTCACACTTGGTCAAAAATTCCCTGATTTTCCTTCAAGCCTTGCCTGCCCATGTACGACACACATCTACGGAGCATGAATGGACCTACGGTCCATAGATCACCTCCGTAGATGCCCTTTTCTGCACATCCTCCAGCTGCGTCTCTCAGTTTCCACGTCTGAACATATTTCCTGCAAACATGAGAAAAATACATAAAAACCAATACAAAATGGCCCTAGACACACACAACTCTTAAGTGAAATGTATTAAAATTACCGTAAACTCATAGTATATCAACACCCTCAACTTAAATTTGTTGTTTGTCCTCCAGCGACGCACTAAGGATCTAAATGACACTTGTATAGAACCAAGCATTTCAAGCACAAGCAATCACATGGCTCTCTACCCCGACTCTTTTTTCGAGTGCAAGTCTTTTCTCTCAGACTCAACAAGCTAACTTGTGCGGATCCAAACATGACAAAGACCGACCAACCAACACACAACATACACTGTTTTACTATCACCAAAGTACCAACTTTGCGACAATATAATTGGTGCCCTTACATCGGGTGCACAATACCCGATGTCGTATCGAGGCCACGATTGAGGTTACTCTTTTACATTAACCACCATCAACTTTGGCTTTGGCCTAAGTCGAGATACACATGTCCAAGGATGGATCTGGGCCAACATAGTAGATTATGGGAATGTGAGTTAGGGGTTTAGAAAGAAATGGTCTAATTTAGTCTCAAAGCATTTGGATCAAAGGGAGTATTTATTTCATTTGGTTGGATTCTTCTTTTAGGCAATTTGTGGACTTATTAGAACAATGTCCTATGATCACTTCCTAGCCTCTAGAGTAGATTGTCTTAGCAGGACTAACGAGACAAGTTCTAGATTGGCTCAAAAACAGTTAGAACAATCAACTATTCTCACACACTTTTGGCACATATTTCATTATTAGATTATTAGATTACCCAGTTCGAGTTTTAGCTTAAGTCATGCCATCAAGTTGGTTCATTATCATGTCATACTCAGAGCCAACACATTCAACTTATTCTAGCCTACAGATTGTAACACATATAAGAAAAGTTTTTTTTTTTGGACGGGTATCAATTCTTTCAAAAAGTTTCATATATTTGCCATCAATTTTCATTCTTTCACATGCTTCTACACATACAATCCTAACATATGCCGGTTCAACAGAAATTAAGCAGTCTCTTGGGGGAAAGACCACAGGCAAGAAAACACAAAGAGAGGATTATGAGTTGGGTTACTCAGACTTCACCCTATTATCCACAATCCATTTACCCCACCCCAACGAAAGATAGATGCAATTGTCCCCAATGCACACAAAAAGTAGTAAAAAGTAATGGATTTGGGTGAAGCAAACCTGTGGCGCATAGCGCCGACGAACCATCAACAAGAGGGTGGCTACGGTTTCTCGGTGTCCGTAGGTTGCCTCCGTAGATACCCTTTTCTGCACGTCTTTCAGTTGTGTCTTCAAATCTCCGTGTCTGACTTTATTTCCTGAAAACATGAGAAAAACACATAAGAACTAATACAAAATGGCCCTAGACACACGCAACTCTCAAGTGAAATGTATTAAAAATATCAAAAACTCACGATATGTCATATGTTCAGAGGTGCAACTGGTGATGATGCGAATAATGCATCTAATGGATGAACTAGCAAAGAATAATAGAGAATGGTAGACCAGAGAGGCTGAAGTGGAAGATCTGGGAATCACTTTTGGGCTATCAGCTGAACAAAGGAAAAAAGAGAAAGAAATGGATCAGGACATGGCTCATATGCGAAGTCAGATTGACTTACTCATAAAGCATATCATGGAAAGTTCTGAGAAGGTGAATATTGTAGGGATCCCAAACAGGTATGAAGATCAGCACATCGATCTAGATAAGGAAGCCAAATACTTGGGTAACCAAGGAGGTTTACGGAATTATAACTCAAGAAACCAAGGTTATAATTCTAGAAATGCTGGTCGGAACTATTATAGGGAAGGGCTGTATGACAGTAAAAAAAATAATGAGAAGGGAAATTGGCAGAACATAGATGGTTACAGGAATGATCGTAATGGTGTGTATATGCCCCAGGTAATAGAGACCGTGCAGGTGGTAGTTCCAGCGGGTCTAAGCTGGAAGATATGTTGGTTAAGGTGCTCCAAAAGATTGAGTCAATTGATGTAGGGGTGAAGGAGATGAAAGGTGACTTCTCCAGTATGAGTCAACTGGTAGACTCTCACACCACCTCCATCAAACAAATAGAGCAACCGTTTGGGCAACTTTCAGCATCACTAAACCAGAGGAAGAATGGGTCACTACCAAGTGACACAATTTAGAATCCCAAGAAAGAAGGGCATTGCATGGCTATCACTACCCGGAGTAGTAAGATACTTAATGAACCAATATCTGTAGGTACTAAGCATGAAAAGGGGTTCGAGCGAATTGGAAGAGTTGATTTTGATCATGTAGATGACATGGAAGACACTCAACTAATAGCAAAACCAGCAGGAGCAAAGGAAAAAGAAGTTAAGGGAACTATGCCTTTACATCTGATACCAAGACTGTAGCAACCCTTTCGGAGGGATACTACCACTTAACGAGAAACCTAATTTAATACTTGCAACATTTAAAAGAGATTAACAAAGGGCATATTGATTTTAATCTAGTAGGGGGATTAGGTTCATAATGAATAATTTATTTAAGGATATACATCTTGCCCATTTAAACATTTATTTGATGTTAAAATTGACATGGCGCGGAATTTCAACTTATGACGGAAAAACCCTCCCAAAAATAATTTAGGCAAATAACCGACAAGCTTTTCATGCATATATTATCCTCACACTTAAGGATGAAATAACAAGAATATTACCCACTTTCGAGTACCAAAATCAACCGGTTCATGCTTCACACAGGTATTCAAAATAAATAGTAAATTTAGTATATTACACGACTTGGGTTTACATACCCCAAAAAGAACAAAACATATAGTCATACTTATATTACGACTCATGGTGACATGATCAAATCAGCCCTCAAATTTCATGTAAATATACAACACATAGATCTTGTACAAGTCTTTAGGTTTATACAAAATATAGATGCCTAAATGCAAATGTGATCTTCCTTAAGGCTCTAAAAACATCCACCTCCAATGGCCAGCTTCAAGCATCATCTCGAACAGCCCCTACGATAGAAACAACTATCGCTAAGCATATAACTTAGTGGTGTAAAAACTAACGGTTTGGAGCCCTCAAATTCAGCAAGTTATCATTCTCAAGTCAAGGGCAACATAATTGAACATAATAAATAAATCAAGTAAACAATATATAAAGAGTATCAAGTTTTATATTTAAAGATCCAAATATCAAGAATGCTCATAGAACAGTTTTCCAATAGATTCAACAACAATGCTCACCCAATATATACATCATGTTGTTACACCAAGCACAAGCAAGTATCAAGAAGGGTCAAAGCCTAATAATCAAGAGAACCAAGAACCATATTAAAAATGGCTTTCTAGTTTGTACTTAAAATGGACAACTTCCATTCTTAAGACGGACTAAAAATCTAGTGTCAAGATGGTAAATAATCCAAAATAAGAGGTATGCCAAGCGTGACAAAGTCACAGCCATAAGAAGGACACGATCCCAACAAGAGTGCTAAGTGATGAACAATCCGTACAAGTGGGCGAGTTACAAGCGTCTTTAATGTATTAAAGAATACCAATACGACAATGCAAAGTGACAAGAGGTAACCAAGGTACCAAAGTAAACTCTCAGATATACCAGCAGGTAAAAAGAGTACAAGTATAAGTTTATACACAAACCTCAGTGCTTTAGCAAAGAAACAGTCCAACACAACTTCGCGAGTTCAGACCGTAGACCAACCAACATTTCAAGGTCCTCAACTTGTTCACAAGTATATACAACCTTAAAAAATACAATTAAATAACTTCTTTAATTCCTAGCAGCTCAATAATGTCGAAGTAAAATAGGATTATCATCAAAAGTAAGCTTAGTCTATAAAAATACGACTATCCTCCCAAAACAGTAATTCTGGCCAGCGAGTACCTCATGTCGCAACTTAGATTTGAAAAGGAAAACAGAAAAACTAGACTGTATATCCTTCATGAAAGATGTAGGTACATCCCTTAAGGTTGCAAACAATCAAAAATCACCGCAAAATATATTTTGTACAAAAAGATATCATTGAAACACTAACAGTTGTTCATACAGGATTTCTAACTCCAAAATCTGGACAGATCTTGTCCTATGCTGCGTCCCATACTTCGAATCCATAACAGCTAAACTAGAGTTTTACATAAACTTAAGAGTTGAAGGTATATGAATTAGCTTTCTAAAACATATTTATTTACTGAAAATGGAGTTCTATAGAACGAGATATTCCAAAAGTACTAAACACTACTTAGCCTAAAAATAGATTTCGACTACTCACCAAAGAGTAGGGTGTATCTCGAATTCCAGCCAAAAGGTCCAAGTTTTTCTCTTGTGGTTTTGAGAGTAATATGGTTAGAGAGAGTTCACCAGGTTTCGTAGAGCTAAGGAACACAAATTTCACTATGGAGGATGTGTAAACATATAGTCTCAAGAGTGAGGCTAGTCACATGTACAGCTGCCTCCACAAGGTGGCTGCCCAAAAAAAGGTTGGCTGCCCAAAATGCATACATATATAACTATATGTATAACCCTAACCTACCTTTCAAGTTATACATAATTGTAATTAGAATATTACGTAAATACCCCAATACAATCCCTTAAATTACGACCACAATTATGTTAAGCAAGATTGCAAATATCACAAAATTTCAAGTTCCCAAAATGAGAATAAAACATATTGTAGTAATTAAGCAATTGAATATCGACAAGTGACTCTTGGTTAGTAACTAGGGCTGTTACAAAGACCACTTCCAATGCTCCATCAAAGGCCTAAAAAGAAAGCTGAAGATGGGAAATTTTCTAACATCATAACCATGCTGAGATAGCTATCAATGAACATCCCATTGGTGGAAGTCCTAGAGCAGATGTGAGGATATGCTAAGTTCATAACGGACTTGGTCACAAAGAAAAGAGTTGTAAGTTTTGATTGAACTGACAATGTTCATCACCGCAGTTCTATTGCCACCAGATCTCTGGTAAAAATGAAGGAGGATCCGGGTGCATTCACCATACCATGAACCATCAAATCATTTGAGTTTGCAAAGTCCTTGTGTGACTTAGGGGTTAGTATAAATCTGATGCCGCTGGACATCTACAAGTAACTGGGGTTATGAGTTCCAAAACCCACAACAATGAGGTTAATGATGGCAGATAGATCTGTGAAGAGACTTGTAGGCATCTTATTGAACGTGCTAGTAAAGTTGGACACTTTCATCATTTCGGCACACTTCGTGATTTTGGATTACGAAGTGGATTTTGAGTTCCCCATCATTTTGGGAAGACCATTTCTGGCAACAGGACGAGCATTATTTGATGTTGAGAATGGAGAACTAAAATTCAGACTCAACAAGGAAGAGGTAAAGTTTAACATTTGCAAATCAATTAAGCAGCCGCAAGACATGAATGTGGTGTTTGCAATAGAGGCCTTTGATAAATGAGAGATGGGAGTGACTTTTGAGGAAAGGCTGGCTATCAAAAAATTAGCAGCCATGTTGATGAACTTTAAAGCGTGTTTCTTAATTGATAACGTGGAGAACGTGAAGGCTTTACACCACATGGGAGCACACTCTTATGCTCCAAAGAAACTGGACCTGGATCTAAAAAACAGGCCAAGTACTCTAGCAAAACAATCCATTGAGGAGCCGCCTGTGCTAGAACTGAAACAATTATACAGTCACTTGAGGTATGTATTTTTGGGTACTAACAACACTTTTCCTGTGATATTGGTTGCAGATTTTAATGATGAATAGGTACAAGATGTTATTAAAGTGATGATAAAGTATAAAAGGGAATGGGTGGACCATTGTTGACATCATTGGGATATCTCCGGGTATATGCACTCATAAGATCCAACTTAAAGAGGACTACAACCTAAGCATTGAGCACCAGAGGAGGTTAAATCCATGAATGTAAGGGGTGTTCAAAAAGTAGATCATCAAGTGGTTAGATTGTTGGGTTGGGTACCCTATTTCTGATAGTCATTAGGTCAGCCTAGTGCAATGTGTGCCCAAAACGGGTGGTATGATAGATATTGCCAATGAGAATAATGAGTTGATCCCGCAGAGACCAGTCACTGGAGGCCGAGTATGCATGGACTACAGAAATATGAACAAGTGGACCTTGAAGGATCACATCCCAATGCATTTCATGGACAAGATGATTGACATGTTGGCTGGAAAAGGGTGGTACTGTTTCTTAGATGGATACTCTTGGTACAACAAGATATCAATTTCTTCTGAAGATCAGGAAAAGACAACTTTTACATGTCGTTATGGTACCTTTGCATTTAAACTCATGCCATTCGGACTATGTAATGCATCAACAATTTTCCACAGGTGTATGATGTCTATCTTCTCGAACATGATATAAGAAACTCTGGAGGTATTCATGGATGAATTTTTAGTGGTAGGTGACACTTTTGATGACTGTTTGTTCAATCTTAGCAGGGCTTTATAGAGATGTGAGAAGGCCAATCTAGTGCTGAACCGAGGGAGAAGTGCCATTTCATGTTCACGGAAGGTACATTCCTTAATCACAAGGTGTCGCATAAGGGGTTAGAGGTAGACAAAGCCAAAATTTAGGTGATTGAAAAGTTGCCTCCACGTATCTGTGTGGAAGGTATTCGAAGGATTTTGGACATGCTGGATTTTATAGGCGATTCATCAAGGATTTCTCAAAAATTGCACATCTCTTGTACAAGCTTTTGGAGAAGGAGGTGAAATTTGTTTTTAATGAGGCATGCCTAAAAGCCTTTATATGCTTGAAGGAGAAGCTGATCTCTACCCTAGTGATCATTGGCCCAGATTGGGCTGAACCATTTGAGGTAATGTGCAATGCTGGTGGTACTACCTTAGGGGTTGTATTGGGGCAGAAGCGCAACAAGATGTTCCATCCGATCGACTATGCTAGGAAGTCATTAAATGTAGCACAGTGAAACTACATAGTCAATGAACATGAACTACTGGTTGTGGTATATTCCTTTGATAAATTTAGGGGCCTACTTGCTGCGTACTAGGGTGATAGTCTACACAGATTATGCAACTCTGAGATATCTCATGGCAAAGAAAGATGCAAAGCCAAGATTGATTATATGGGTGTTACTGCTTCAGAAGTTTAACTTTGAGGTTAAGGATATGAGAGGTTACGAAAACCAATTGGCTGATCACCTGTCTAGGTTGGATGCTGAAAAGAAAGAGGTACTTGAGCTAGAAATTAATGACTCGTTCCCGGATGAGCAGGTATTATCTGCAACACTTGATCTATTCCTTGGTATGCTGACTTTGCTAACTTTCTTGTTAGTGATTTGATGCCTGGGGCAGACATTTCAACAAAGGAAGAGGTTTCTGCATGATGTGGGTAAGTAGTTTTGGGATGAACAATATTTGTACAAGGTGTGTGCTGATAATATCATCTGGCTATGCATTCCTGAGGCTGAGATGATACATAATTTAGAGGCTTGTCACTCCTCTCTAGTGGGTGGTCATCATGGAAGCACTTGGACAACACACAAGGTACTTTAAAGTCGGTACTACTGGCCTACAATTCACCAGGATGTAATGGATGTAGTTAAGAGTTGTGATGTATGACAGAGGCAAAGAGCCATCTCTCGACGCCACTTAGTGTAAGTTTGAGTCTGTGTGTTCAGTCCCATGTGGAATTTTCTAATAAAATTATGAAATAGAGGGATTGCAATCGCAGGCATGTGAGTATGATATTATTAGGGATTTCATGTTATTTTCTATAGTGCTTGGTACAGTGTTCGTAAGTTAGGTGGTACATGTGATACATTGTCTCGCAATGTTGTGATTGTGTGATGAACATATTTGAAATTGAGCATATGTTGATTGTGGGAGAAATAGCTCACAAGAAAACTACTAAGTGTAAGTCCATGATGGGATTCACGGACTGTGGGACGAAGCACGGGTCGTGAAACCCCTCATGGACCACACTTAGAAAAAGAGGGGTTACACTAGGTAGGATCACAGTGGTCTTAATGAACCGTGGTTCACTCCACTAACCGTGAAGCCATCCGTGATCCATTCTAGTGCATTGTCCCACATATTCAATACACTAACTTGTGTTCACGCGGGTATCCACTTACCTTAGCAGCCACCACATCCCGTCTTGGGTCCCATATAAATAATAATAATATTAAAAACAAAAATAATTTTTTTGTTTCAGTTCTTAATTCCATTTTTGCATGTTGATTCTATGGCCCTTCCAATTGATAGATTGGGTGACACCATTATTAAGGCAAGTCGTCACATTGTACTTAGACAGGGGATGTCTAAGTACCAGATAGTATGTCATTTTACTGTTTTGATTAATCATTTGTTTTTTTATTTTTCAGGCATTATGGCTCCACGAAGAAAGTCCATATCCCCACATTCCTCACCTATTCCTTCTGAATCAGAAGGTGATAACTCTACAGAGTCTAGTAGTTCCGAGGTTAAGATAAACACAACCTTTGAAGACCACCGACCTGGAACTATTAGATCCATAAAGCGAGGGTCATTCTCTAGAATACTCTTTCCTAGGCTGAAGAGGAAGGTAGTAGTGCTGGAAGCAGTGATGAATCGGGTAGCAAGTCGGATACTGGTTCAGGAGGTAGTGTAGAGTATGCTAGTAGCTCTCCAGAAAATGCAACTACACCTCCACCTGCAGTAAGAACCGAAGCTGAAATTGGAGCACATGAGGAGCCAGTTGTTGTTGAAGCAGAGGAGGATATTACCTTTGATGATAAAATGGTCCAATATGTTCACCTCCATGAATTCGAACCCGCAGCGAGACATCAACTGATTGACTCTTTCCGTTCAATGTGGATTGTGAACAAGTTCGAAGACTTCTTCAACAATGGAATTGTGAACAAGTCAGGTGGCTTTAAGAATAGACCAATCATTCCTGAGACTAAAGTGGTGGTGGCAGATATCTAATAATTCCCTGATATTTACAGGATATTTCAGCTGCATCGGTTGAATGGATGAACAACGCACCTGGAGAATATTCTAACCACCTGACCCGAGAGTTTTATTTTTTATATGCAGTCACATTGATGAACTTTGCTGCAGAAAGTGAGACTACTAAATGTTGGTAGAAGGACATTGCTAGTACATGGGGATCAATTGACTCAATTATGGTTTGGGGCACATCCGTGAATATCTCTGATTCTACTATCAACATGATGTTGCATGGTCTAGAATACACAACACCAGCTTAAGTTGGCCTTTTTCAGGGCAAACATCATGTTGTGATGAGTGAAGCTGAGATGAAGGTTTAGAGTTCCGTGAGCTGGTCATCTGCTAGATTCCAAGGCAAATTGCTTTAGAGGGGGAGAATGCAGTTTGGGTTACATGATCACAGGTACACATTATCAAAGCATCACTTTCAGTTCCAACCAAGGTCTGGCGGACTATTGTCAGTACATAGTTGAGACCTAAAGGTAATGATAATACCTTGTCTCCCTCATTGGCATCTTTGGTAGCTTATCTCATGGCTTGTTACCAAGTAAATGTGGGTCGGATCATAGCTACATAAATGTGGGACAAGGCATTAAATGAGAGAGTCGTACTACCATTTACCTGTCTGATAGGGAAATTGTGTCGGCAAGAAAACACAACCTCCAAACAGGATAGTTGATAGGTGGAGTGAGGCATTCAGGCTCACCCACGCTTTCAAAATAAAGGATGTCGCTAACCATCTCTTTGGTGTGAAATTTGGTGCTATGGGTTCATAGGCAGTGGTTCCTCATGTAGTGATCGACATTCTATGTGTGGATAGAGGGCCAGAGCAGGGGGAGTTATCACAGTTATGTACAGAGGTACCACCGCCACCAGCTTTAGCCTCACATGCTCCAGCTCATAGAGCGTGATGTGTTAGCTACATAGAAGAGAATAAAAGATGAGATACGGAAGGACCTGGCAATTTTAAATACAAGATGGATGGTTTGGAGGTCCAAGTCCAAGAACAGTTGCAGGCTGCAGGTTCAGTCATTACTTACGAGTTCAAGACGCAGTTTTCGGAGACACGAGCTTAACTTGCTAGACTTGTTGAAAAGCTGGTACATATGCCTACTCCAGTCATGCTAGATTAATTGATGAACTTTTCTAGTTAGCCGCCTACAGTTCAATCCCTTGACGACTTGTTGGGGGAACTCCCAAAAAGCAAATTTAGCAAGAGAAACACAAAGCTTGAGAGTATGATGAGGAGGTGCCTGCCGACCTATCCAAAGAAGAAAGAAGACCACATATGAAAGACCGCAAGGCATCGATGAAAAAGGCAAGTGATAAGGAAGAACTTGTGCAAAAACTGTGAGATGCGGTGGTAGCTGGCTATTCTTGTAGCGGAGTACCTGTCCTGATTAGTAGTAGCCAGCCTAATCCAGAGCTGGTTTCTGAGAGTGCACCCGTTGATAAGGGTGCCGATGTTGATCCGGCTACTAGCGCCTAGTGCGCCATAGGTATGACCCCTCTTCACATCCATGTATTGTTTTGCTTTATTGACTTTGAGGGAAAAGTCTTTTTGTTTGTGGAGGGGGTGGTGAGCAACCTGCCATTTTAGGTGTTAGAATGAATGGAGGTTGACCATGTGTTTGTTTGATAAACTGTGATTGGTGTTTTTGGATTTTGATGAAAGTGTAAAGTTTGTGTGTTGGATTGTGCAACAGCTAGTGGGTTTGAAATGATAACCTTGATTTGAAATTTGATTTTTAGGCTCTTTAGATGACATCTTAGGTACTAATAAGTTGAACATTGCTAGTCTAGAAAATAAATTGGTGAACTAATAAACTGGAAAATGTAGTCCTTTGTCATGTGTGTGTGAGGTTTGCTTAAAGCCTATCGCTAGGAGCAGAAACTAGAACTTGCCCAAGTAGTTTTGCTTAAGTCTGAGAATAATTGGATAGGAAAGGATCAGTAGGCCATTTTTGCTAAGCCATTTAAAAGCAAAAAAAAAAACAACCAAATAAACAGCATATCACTTGAACCTGAAAACCAATTTTGCTCTTACCGACAAAATATCATATACTTGGGTCTCCGAAGATACGATGTCACAACTCAGGCCAAAAGCCTATGTTGCGGGTGATTACAACCCGAGTAGAAAGAAAAGTTAAAAAAACAAGGTTCAGTCAGTTAGCTGAAAGCACCAAATGTGCAATAAAAAAATTAAAATTAAAATTAAATAAATAAAATAAGAAAAATAAAATAATTCCTGTTGGGATGTACTGAAATGAAGAAATGGTTGTGTGCAAACTAAACTTTGGAGAACCAAGGTACTAGTCACTCAGAAACCCAAAAATCCATTCCCTAGCATGAGCCTATGTTACAAGCTGATAAAGTCCTTCAGTGATCCTATTCGGGTTGGTTGAAAGATAGAACGTAGAAAGCAAGGGCAAACCTATGGTCTTTTGTTGTTAGTGTTAGAAGTTCTTTGAGAGTGTGAGCGTAGAACTTAGTCCCAATATCATGAGTGAAGGACTTCTTTGGTGTAAGGACACAGTGACTGCATTTGATAGTTAGATTGTCTTAGTTGATAGTACATATGCATAAGCATGGTCGACTTTGAGTAATGAAATGTCATATATTAATCCTTGCATGCTAGAATGATGGTTTTAGATACAAATTGTGTTTGAGATGGTTGCTGCACAGTTTCAAAAAGATTTTTAATGTTAGACTGCTAAATGTGTTGTTTTTCTCATCACTTGAGGACAAGTAATGGTTCTAAGTTGAGGGTGCTGATGTGTCGCGAAATCATGGCACATTTGATGCTTGATAACTAAGGATTAATACTAGAATCGAGTGTATTTATATGGATATGATGTGTTTTGTAATGTTTGTAAAGGTAAAACAGGAGGATGTGAAAGAGGAAAGAAAAAAAGATAATGCAGAGTGAAAGTGAAGTCAAGTAAGTAAACACTATGGATGGCCTCACGGGTCGTGGTTTTCACTACTGATCACGATGTTGGTCGTGAGTACCTTTCCAGTGAGCAGGCTTTGAGAAGCTCAATTGTGGCAATACCAAGTAAAGACCACGGACGACCTCACGGTTTGTGGTCCTCACAAGGATCCGTGGAAATGCTCCTGAAGGTGATCCAATGAATATTTATCAAAAAGATGAAGATTGAATTGGTCAAGTTAAGACTACCGGCACCTATATAGACCATGGTCATTGTCACGATTCGTGGTGTTGTCCGTGGTGACTTTCCAATGTACAGACCTCGAAGACCCAAGTTTAGAGAAGTGCAAGTAAGGACCACGAAGGGCATTACGGACCATGAAACCCTTGATGGACTGTACTCATACAGTTGCGCGACAGATCAGTCCTACTTCGAGTAGCACTCTTTTAAACACTTTATTTGAATTAATTAGGTTGTGGTTTGTTTTTATCTCGATATATCTCGAACGAGTGACTAAGTTTGAAATATTATTAGCTTTTGTTTTGAACTATTAACATTGAATCATGTTTTAGAGTTGTATTTTTGGTTTTGAAATATCTAGTGCTTATCGATTTTGCATGTTTTCTTAAGTACTTTCTTCTCATGTTTTCTTTACATATAAGTCTGTTTACTAGAAATCATGATGGGTAAATACCATAATTGGGATTGTGAGATCTATGACGAAAATCAAAGTTTATTTTTGTAAGACGAATGGAAGCCGATTAATATTTGCAAAACATAACTCTATGTTCATTATTCATGTATTCTAATGAGTGCACACATTAGAGTTAGCCTGTATCTAGCACTTGTTCGAGAGAAAAGTGATATTTGGGAAAAAGCTGAATAAACTTGATGAAATGGAGTCAAAGTTCAAATTTGAGAGAAACGAACTTTAACAATATTATAAGTGAGAGTAAAACTTGATAACACTCTAGGACCAAGAGGACTTGAGTGAAAGTTATCTAATTAGACCGAGAAGTGTTAGATATATCTAACTCGCTTGTATTTTGATGAGATGAATTGTTTGAAACTCATTTACGGAAAAACACTAGATGCAACGTTATGGGGAACACATTCCTAGTTTCATTTAATTATCAAAACAACTTTAAAATAAAAACTCTATTAATTTTTAAACCGGATCTTATTTAACAAACTTGGTTAGTAGAACTTTACAACTAAACCATTTTACATTTTGTAATTGTTTTCTCTAGGAAATAATAACAACATTTAGGTAAACGTGACAATAAAATCATTTTTGTAAAGAAAATCTCTGTGTGATCGACCTCAACTCATGTTGAGTTCTATAAATTGACTTCGACCATTTATACTTCTTAATTGAAGTGTAAGTTTGGACGTATCAGTCAGCTACTATAGAAGGTTTGTTGAGGGATTTTCTTCCATTGCTTCTCCTTTGATGGCTTTGACAAAAAATAAGGCTAAGTTTGTGTGGTTGGACGCTTGTAAGAAAAGTTTCGAAGAGTTGAAAGATGGACTTACTTCCACTCTGGTGTTGACTTTACCGGAGGGTACAAATGGTTTTGTGGTGTATTGTGATGCCTCTAGAGTTGGGTTGGGATGTGTGCTTATGCAAAACGGTAAGGTGATTGCCAATGCTTCAAGGCAACTGAAAGTCGATGAGACGAATTATCCTACCTATGATCTTGAGTTAGCGGCGGTTGTGTTTGCCTTAAAAATATGGAGGCATTATTTGTATGGGTCCATGTGGATGTTTTCATTGATCACAAGAGTCTACAATATATTTTTAGTCAAAAGGATTTGAATCTTCACCAAAGAAAGTGGACAGAACTCTTGAAGGATTATGATATGAGTGGCCTTTATCACCCGGGTAAATCTAACGTGGCAGCGGTTGCTCTTAGTAGGTTCTTCGTGGCTAGTGTGGCTCATATAGAGGATGAAAAGAAAGAATTGGTTTGTGATGTACATAGGTTGGCCCGACTAGGTGTTCAACTAGTGGATTCAAGCAAGGGTGGGTGAAATTGCTCTAATTTGTCTCAAATTGGTTTATGAGGCAATTGAGAAGTCCGACTCATTAGAGAGAGGTTGAAGAGGGCTCAAAGTATACAAAAGTCTTATGCCGATGTGAGAAGAATGGATCTAGAATTTGAGGTTAACGATTGGGTCTATTTGAAAATCTCACCTATGAATGGTGTGATGATATTTGTCCATAGAGGGAAACTAAGTCCCCAGTATGTGGCCCATACCACATTTCGAAATGTATTGATAAGGTTGGCTATGAGTTGGATTTGCCAAATGAGTTGGCTCCAGTTCATCCAGTATTCCATGTGTCTATGCTTAAGAACTGTATATTGGAGATCCGAAATCAATTATTTCCCTAGAATGGTTGGTAGTTGACGAAAATCTTTAATATGAAGAGGTTCCGGTAGAGATCCTAGACCGGCAAGTCAAGAGATTGAGAAACAAGGAAATAACTTCCGTGAAGGTTTTATGGAGAAATCCTAGATCCTCATCTCTTTCCTTTTACTCTTATTCAAGCTTGAGGTAAGTAGTTCCTCTTGAGTTTCTTGTTTTGGGAGTCGCGTGTTATAAGTGTTTTTCCATGATTTCCTTATGTTTAGTAAGAAAGTGAGTTTTTAGGATCAATTTTCCTCATGTTGTTGTGCATTGAGTAAAATTTGCCTATATACTTCATGAGATGAATTGTTGAACATGCTTAGTTGTGCTTTTTGGTAGAATATTTTATAAATTCACTTTAAGGTTGTGGTGAGCGTGATTTTAGTTTGGAGGAGGTAGTTCGTCCTATGGATTTGAGAAAATTTTGTGTTTTCATGCATAATGATCAAGGTATGGTAGCTCTTCATCCATGGATAGAATTCATCCATGGATCCCCTTAAAAATCCTAATTTCAAAGATAGAAATCCCCAAAAGCTAGGGTTTGATTCAAAAGTGATGGGTTCCTTTCAAAAACAATTCTAATGCTTGAATTACTTTATATTATGTATGAATTGATAATAATTTAAGGTTTTTATGTTGATAACCCCAAGAACCCTTGAAATCCCTATATTTCCCGATTATGATCTTGTGATGTGGATTTGTTGATGAACGAAGAATGTTTTTAGTTTATGCATGTAGTGATTGGGTTACTTGAATTATGTTAATATCCATGTCTAATGTAGTAAATTCTAGATTTGTTGATTTGATATGAGCCTTGACCCTTGAAAGGGAAAACTATGATGTTATGCATCTTTTATGAAGTTCTTTTATATGCTTTAAGAACACTTTGAGATCATAGTGTCTATGACTATGATCTAGTTGTTGTGTTGTTTAAAGGGTATTCTTATATGCACACTTATGCATGAATATGATATGATGTGAAATGTTTTCTCACAATATGAAGATTCAAAGGTTGACAGGCTTTCTCACCTATTGAATCTATATGTAGACATGGACGGTGAAAGGTTATACTCACGCATGATCTAAAGAGCTATCTTAATGAATCAAGTTATGGCATAATATGTATTTCGTGGGAAGTTATGCTTAGTAACGATTGGATATTGAATATGAGATGGAAGCTTTTACACTAGTCGAGTCTGGTTCTCCAATGGGATCCTTTTACACTAGTTGAGTCCGGGTTCCTAAAGTATATCTCATGAGATGGAGACCTTTTACACTAGTTTAGTCTGGGTTTCTAGTATCAATTTCCTTATCCCATAAACTATGCGCCCCCATAGGTTGTTTAGGTAGTGGATCCACCTAAGCTAAGAGTATGGTTCTACCTTAGGCAAGTAGACACCCCTTTTCGGTGTGGGTAACACCAGGGGACCATGTATAGCTCACATGGTCTCATATCGGTGAAGGCTTTTTCCCATAACAAGAAGAATATAAATTATGAACTATGGTTACTCAAGAATATTTTGTATGAGTTTTCATAAAGGTGATGAATATGAATGTTGGCCTAAGTTGGTTTACATAGCATGGGTGAGATTTATGGGGTCTTATCCATGCATTGCACACGTATTTCTTGAGGGTATTTATGAAGTGTTTCTCTTATGTTATGATGATCTATGTATTGACCATGTTTATGACTTATTTTTTTCCCTTATCTTTATAATGATGTTTTAACTTAGTAAATTGCATGCTTTCAAATAAAACGCCCCTTTTAGCATGTTTTAAATTTCTTATTTCATGGCTATCATACTTAGTGCATTTTTATACTAACGCTTAGTTTTCCTACATTTTTCTCCAAGTGTAGGGTCCAGTTCTTGAGCTAATCATTCTAGTGGTTAGTGCTTGGACTAGACTATATTATGAGCTTGTTGGTGAGTCCTCATGGTTCGAGGATGGTTTTATTCTCATGATGTAGTTTCCTTTATTGTATTTCCCTTTTCGGACACGTTGTATGGGCTAGGCTCTATTTTATTCAGACATTTGTAATAGATGGCTATGTTGAGACTTAGTGTGTATACTTCCGCTTTCGTTTATGAAATTTTAAGACCTGAAATGTGTTTTACTCTTTATTGTTCTATTCATATGTTATGACAACTAAGTGGCTTGTATGGATTGCTTCGGAGTTCTATACGCCTTGTTACATCTAGGGGGTACACTTGGGTCGTGACATATATCCTCTACTTCCATTGTGCCATCAATTTCTTCTACGCCAACTAGTTTTTCTATTGTTGTTCTTGGTGTTGTACAAACCCCATCTCCTAACACCCATCCTCCCTTGACCCAGGCATTTATATATAATATCAATAGTCTTTCCCGATCGACGGATGTAAGAGTCATAAGGGTAGAGAAGTATATGCCCGAACTTATTCATAGGGCTACTGAGCAGACCTTAGCTCCTTTGAGTGACATGGTAACTAGGTGTGAGATGCTGAGTGAGGCTCATGGTGTGAGATTTAACAACCTCACTGCTAGATTAGAGGAACAAGAGAAGGCCCAGAGTAGTTTTTGTGCACTAAACACATTAAAGTGTAAGGTTGCTACTTTGCGAGTAAATGTGACTCAGCTATAGTCTACAAACCTCTTCATTCTTTGGGGCGATATTTCCCCTCCTGATACCTCTGTTCCACAACTAATGCATAGCAACGAGACAACTTCTAGTGGGAAGCCTGAGATAGTTGCGAGTGTTGATGTTGCTAATGTGGATGTTTAGTGGGTTGATGATAATTTGGTCGAGGAAGAGGATAAGCATGGAATTACATGTACTCTCACGGAGCTGCATGAGACTGAGGAGGAGATTATTCATATGGCTTTGGAGAGATCTCTTTGGGATAATTCAATAGTTGGCACTAGTTGAAGCTCTTTAGACTCAACCATTCCATCGTGTGTGGTGACGGGAATTGATTCTCCAATTGATATTGCATCTATGATTCTATTGACATGCATTGATGCCCTCGAGTGATGCTTCCCCCTTGAGACTCTCGATGAGAATGATCCACAAGTTTTACCTTTCAGGGGGACTTTCTTACTCAGCCTCCCGTACATTATTTTCTTTGCATTGAGGACACTGCTCATTTTTTGTGGGGTGAGAACTTTAAGTCAATTAACCCCTTTTTGCTTTCTTATTTTGATACTTTCTACTTTAGGATAATTATATTAGTTTATTTTATTTATATTATATTTCTTCATTTGGTTTAGTATATCTCATCTGACTTTTTTTTTTTGTTTTCTCTCATTTTTACAACCCCCCATGAATTTTAAAAGAACGTGAAATGCTTGAATTTTCATTGATAATGATTCGAGGATAAGTTGTGTTCAATAACGATGTCTGGAATAGAATTCACGATAAGAATGGTGTAAAGTGTTGGTGTTACAAGAATTAAATTGATGTGGTTGCACTTTTCAGAGATCTCTTTGCGTCTTTTGTTGACTAGTTGTGTTTTGATGTGGGCCTTGCAATGAACATTGCACATATGCTTTTGATATTTTCGGGATATGCTAAATGAGTGCATTTTGAAGTTTCATGTGTGGTGAGGTCTTACCTTAAAGCATGTGTATGGAGTCCTAGAATTTTCTTTGTTAGTCCAACTATCTAAACTTAGGTAAATGGAAGGCCTAATCTTGGACAATAATTCAAAAAGGAAACCCAAATGTCCATAATTTTTTATGACTACTTTTTGAGGGTGTGCATCCATTTTGGAACCATTTGAGCCTAACCCATTTGTTGGAAAAACCAAGAGAAAGCCTCTTCAGCCAAATTGTCCCTACCTTCTCACCTAAAATCCTAATTGAAGAATTGTATGTTAGAATAGAAAATTTAGGTCAAGAGTCAAAGTTGTAGTGTTGAAAGGAAGAGAAATGAAATCCAAGTGAAGGGCAAAGAAAGATAAAATGAGAATCAACTTTGAAGTTTGTTACAAAAAGAAGAAACCCTATTATTAAAAACAGAGTCATTGTGATGAAAACATTATGAAAATAGAAATGAAAATGATAAGTGATTAAATAAAGGGAATTCCAAATAAAATGAGTGAAAAATCAAAGTTTTAGTTCTCAAATGAGAAAATAATGAAAAGAACTTAAGAGGAGGTGAAGATAATTGCAACAATACATTGACAAGGTGAAGTCACCGAGCTATATTGACCATACCTTAACCCGCAGCCCCATTTCAAGAATAAAAGACCCTTGAGATCATGCATGAACTAGGTTGTGTGATGATTAGAAAATATAAGCAAACCTATGGGACGAACCTTGCATGTGTTTCTCTTTTGAGAGAGTGAGAGTTGCATTGATTCCTTATTTATTTGTTGAATTGCTTTGTGAGAGCATGCAATCACTCTTTATATGAGGGCATTTGAATTAATTTATTGAAACATGATCTTGCATTAGAGAAGAAGCTAAAGTGAGCTTGAGCTTGTGTTGAAGCCGGCTAGTCATCATTTGAAGATTTATGATCACGATTGAGTGTATCATGTTGTTTAGAATAGTCTTGTTATTGAACTTGCATGTTAGCTCTCATTGAATATTTTTGTATACACACTTATTGAGCTAAATCATTTTTTTTATTTACTTGATGACAAGTGAAATTTAACTTGGGGTGTTGATGAGTGGTAGATTTACAGTCATTTGAGGTTTATTTTGCTCAATAAATAGTGTCCTCGATGGCTAATTTTGTCCTATTCTGATGATATCTTGATGGTTTGTAGCTATGAAGGCAAATGGACAAGGATAGGATGAATGTTTGAAAGAATTGCCAAAAATGCAAAGAGAAGTGCAAACTATTCACTGATGATTAGCAAACAAGAAAGTTGGATTTCCTAGTTAGCATGACCTCGCCGAAATGGACAGTGCACAAAACTTGTGTCTTTCAAGACAATTCAGTGAACTCCAAATGAAATGGTGACTAGCCTAATGAAAAAAGTGACCTTGCTGATCAACACCAAAAGTGACAATGTGAGGAGAAAAAATCAAGCCTCTAAAGGCAAAGAAGGGTGGTATTCGGGAGACGCTGAACGTTAAAGGAACACTAAAATGAACTTAACGTCTTAGGTTAAAATACCTAAAGCATAGAGCAAAGAAAGGTGAGCTAAAGCACTGTTTACGATTAACCGAAGGAGTTCAGTGAGCCCGACTAATCTTGTAGATTGAGACACGCATTGAGTTTTTGGGCCAAATTTTGGGAAACTATAAATATCCCAAAGGAGAGAAAAAAAGAGTGCAAATTTGGACAGTTCTTAATATTTTTTTAGTTTTGAGAGAAATAGTTTACTTTGAGAAGAACACTTTCTAGCTTTTGGGTTTTTTTAATTTTTTCTTGAGTTTGACATATTGAAGTTGAATTAATACCATGCTACCCATGAATGCTTTTATTGATGGTTTTATTTTTTGCTTTTTGTGATGGGTGGCTAAAACACCAAGATCTAGGGATGCAATTATGTGGTAGGGTGTTTATTTAGTGTAATAGGTATCTTGCTTTATTTGTTGTTGTTCATACATAAATTTGTGATTATTACATGAGGTTAATTTATGAGTTAAGGTTGCAAACTTAATTCCTACTTTTGATCCCCTGTAGATTCTCGAAAGAGATTAATTGGAGTGGGTAATAAGTCCAATACTAGAAATTTATCTTTGATGTCTGTAACTTGCTTGAAAATAGAGGTTATAGGTCGGATCTATTTTCCCCATTTCTGAATCTACAGATAGAATGGAGTAAGGTATTGGGTTTCTTAGGTTGGCATGTAGAATAGACCAAAACGAGATTTTGTGCATAGTTTCTTTTAGATTGAAAAATGATTAGCGTCATTGAAGACGACATAGCCTATTTCATGAATGTTCTTCACTTTAGAGTAGCACTAAGGGTCGACCCCAACTCTTAGTTGGGTATTTTTATTGACTTCGACCCATGCCCCTTAGACTACTTAGGCATAAACATAACCTTGTGGATATCACATAGCATTCTTAGGCATCAAAATAACCCCATAGGCATCAATAAATAACCCTACAGTTTCGTAAGTTAACTAGCCTCAATTAGAACTTATTGATTACCATAAAGCCAAAATGAAGAATGTACGAACCATTACAAGATATTGGTTTTCAATTAACATATTCCCGTTTGAAATCATTTGGAAAAAATAAAGTTCATTTGCCACAATATTAATTTCCTCTTGCAAGAGATGCGAAAAAAGAAACAATTTAAACTAATATTTGGCAATTTCTCATAAGAATGTCGCCAACAATCTATCGTAGGGAACACAAACCCGTTTCAACACAAATATATTTGAGGGAAAAATAAAATAAACAAAGACATTCCGCTCCTTGGGAAAGAACTGTGGTATAAAGAAAATCACTGGAGTTTATTCAACTTCTCCCCCTTCTTAAAAAGTAGACCAGTCGATTATTTCCTTGTTTGATATGAGGTGTAAAGTTACATGATCAGCTCTAGGGAGAAATCACACGGGGTGTTTGCAAGTGGCATCCAATTTTTGTATTTAAACTGGTGCACAATGTTGTGAAACACCCCTCCTAACCCAACTTCGTTAAGACTCTTCTCCGAGCTAATGATGTGATTGCCTTTGAAGAGATTATACTTTTCTTTCATAACATTGACCCCAAAGCGTACCCGCTCCTTTGCATCAACCACATTGCTACGAGCTTAGTCTTTATTTCTAACACCCGTATCCGAAAAAGGGAAAAGGGATTAGATTTTGGGAAATTGCAGGTGCCAGCCATGAGAGCCACCTACGGCCCATGGATGGGACCACAGACCGTAGATGTGGTCCGTGGATGGCCCTGCCAAAACGGACCTACAGGATCAGGACATCGGCCTGACATACCGACCGTAGGCTAGACCACGATTCGTGGTTAGGGCCCGTGGTTCGAGGCCCTAATAAACGCTCAACTACACCTCATCAAATATTAGGTGTAGGCGATTGTAATCTAGAATAAAACCCAACAAATAAGTTAGGGTCTAACCCACCGAGAGCGGTACAAGTTCTAATTCAATTATGAAATTATAAACGCGATCTAATCGGTTGTAGGAATAGAAATTATAGAAAACATTTAGCTTAATCAAAAGAGTGACACGAATGTTTGATGGGGGGATTGGTTTGTCAATTAGCAACTAAACAATTTCGAAAACAAGAAAAACAATAAGTAGAGAGGAATCTCGGGATGTGATCGTTTATAGGCTAATTTTGCTATATAGGTAATTGGAATTTACTAACAATTGTTAAATCTCAGTAGGTAGGCTAGACTATAGATGCAATATCTTTCTCTCGAACAACTATTACGATTCAAGTGAGTTCTCTCTCTAGCTAGATAGGTAGAGTCAAGTTTAGATTCACTCTCTCGAGCTTAACCTACATCAACCCAATAACTATAATTATCTATCGAAAATCATGGTTCTAAAACCTCATTCTCAAGGAAGCCCAAAGCACTAAATTAGAATAGCATTTGCAACTACAATTCATAGATTAATACACAGTTATCGTTTAAACCCACTTCAATTAAGCATTTAAATCATTAAATAACAATACTCATTAGCTAATTAAGTCAATAATCACATGATCACTGATTTAAGTTTCAAGTACACCTCATCAAATTCTAGGTGTAAACGATCGTTAACTAGTATAAAACCCAATGAATAGTTGTGGTCTAACCCACAGGGAGCGGTACATGTCTAAATTCAGTTATGAAGTAATAAAGTGGTCGATTCGGTTATAGGAGTAGAATTTATCGAAAAGACATGTAAACAAGTCTAAGGGGATGACAACGAATGTTAGATAGGGGGTTTCGATTGTAAATTATCAGCTACAACGCAATCAAACACGAAGGAAATAACAGTATATAGAGGAGTTCTTGTGATGTGATCGATTATAGGCAAATTTCACTATATAGGTAATTGAAATTACTAATAAATAGCTAAATATCAGTAGGTAGGCTAGACTATAAGTAAAATCATTTTCTCTCTAAAAACTATCATGATTCAAGTGATTTCTCTCGAACATGAACAAGCTTAGCAAATAAGAACAGCACACACCTTAATTCATCTACTCTCTCGAGCTAGATAGGTAGAATCGAGTTTAGGATTCACTCTCTCGAGCTGAACCCATATCAACCGTACAACTACAATCATTAATCAAAAACTGTAGGTTAGAATTCCATTTGCAACTACAATTCATAGAATAAAATACAACTAAAAATAAACCCATTTCAATTAAGCATTTAAATCAGTAATTAACAATACCATAAGCTAATTCAGCCCATAATCACATGATCACACACCAAGAATTGGGGATTTAGCTACACATCATAAAAATAGAGAAAAATTTACCAAATACATTAGCCATGATCTCGGTAAAGGTTCCCAAATCTTTAGAATGATCCGAATTGAAGAAATTAAGAAACCCACTTGCAAATCATTAAAATTAAGCTTAGAAATCCTCAAAGTCTACAATAAGAACTGAAAAACTAAGAGAAAACTCCAACTCTAGAATGGGAACTGGAATAACTAAGAGAGAACACCTCAAATTTTATTTAAAATTCCAATTTATAGTTTCACAAAATTTGTCCTAAAAGACCATTGGGAAGAATAAATTGGGTCTCGCCGAACAGGTCGGCGATCCCCCCTTTGGTCCATCTCATCACCATCTTGCATTGGCCATTTGTCTTCAGGGTTCTGTGACTTTAGGCGATCAAAGTTGCCATCACGGAGTCGTTCAGCAATCCGCCGACTGATCATTCTTGTCACCAAGTTGGTTCTTCACCAGGGCTGACATGGTGGAACTTTAGGCGAGCTAAACAGCCACTCAACAGCTCGATGAGTGGCCTTGGCGATCACCATGATTGCTTTTCTTCCCTTCTTCAGCTTGTTAGTTCGTTTTTGTTCGGTAGTTTCCTTGCCTTGCTCCTTAGTATGTAATGTTGCAAATCAACACTTTAAGTACATCCATTTAGAGCATAAAATAGGCATTTGAGGAACATATACATCATTATAACATAAGAGAAACACTTCATAACACCCTCAAAGTATAATTGTGCAATGCATGGATAATACCCCATAAATCTCACCAATTATAAGTAAACCTCATTAGGCCATCATTCATATTTAAAATATTTAAAACCTTACAGACTCATTTAAAATCTTCTTGAGTAACCATAGTTCATAATTCATATTTTGTTCATATTATTGTGGGAATAAGCCTTAACCGACAGCGACCATTTAGCATAACATGGAATCTGATGTTAACCACACCGAAAAAGGGTGTCCTACTTGCCTAAGGTAGAACCACACTTTTAGCTTAGGTGGATCTAATAGCTAAATAACTTATGGGGCACATAGTTTATGGGATAAGGGGGATCACTACTTGAAACCCGGCCTCTACTATCGTGAGGGCTTCCATCCCAAGAGATTGCTCCTAGAAACCCGACTTGTACTATCGTGAGGGCTTCCATCTCAAATAAATATTCACTCGGTACTAAGCATTAATTCCCATGGAGTACTTATTAAGTCTTGACTTAATTCATATCCATGGAAGAGTGTCTTGACACTCAATCCAACATAATTCATAGGATAACTCTTAGATCATGCATGAGAATAACCTTTAACCGTCTATGTCTACATATATATTCAATAGGTGAGAAAGCCTTTCAACCTTAGAATCATCATATTGTGAGAAACCTTTCACATCATATCATAATCATACATAAGTGTGTATATGAGAATAACCTATCAACACAACAACAACTACATCATAAACAAAAAACACTTCACTCTCAAAGTTTTCTTAAAGCATATTCATAAATTTCATGAAAGCATATATTATCTCATACTTTTCGCTTTCAATGTTCATAACATGCTTTCAATCATCAAATCTAGAATTTAAGAATTAGACATGGATTGTATAATAATATGCATACCTTCATAATATAGGTCATATGGGTAAATCCTTACACTATACTCCTATCTACCACTCATCAAACACACAAGCTTCACTCTCAAAGCCTTATCATTTATATTTAATCATTTTAGCTTTATTCTCAAAGCCCTAGAAATTAACATTCATAAGTACAAGCATTACTCTCAAAGAATTACTCCTCATAATCACTACATCTGCTTAGATCTCAAGATATTTTAATGACATGTTTCATTCCTAAGCAATTTTCATCATATATCATCTTATAGGTCCAATCTCAAGCATTGCTAAATCATAACTAACCATGCATACTTGATCTTAATAAATTTATATCTATAAGCTTTATTCGTAGAAATTCATGTCGATGTGCTCTAATCTCAAGCAATTCTTCAAGTAGTTTATCAATACTAGAATATCATCTCTAAATCCAAAATTTCCCCTTTCATGGCATAAAACCTAACTATATCAAATTCACAATAGAATCATAGGTTAAGCATAAATAAAAGAGCTTCCTAAAACATGCAAAATATCATAATTTGTCCTTTTAAGGGTCAAAGCTCATAGCAAATCAACACATCTAGAATTCATTACATTAGACATGATTATCAACATTATTCAAATAACCCAATAACTACATACATATCTAATAGCATTCCACTTTCATCCACAAAACCACATCACAAGATCATAATTGGGAAATAGGGAAGTTTCATGGGTTCTTCGGGATTTAAACATAAAACCCATAAGTAATAATCCATTCATACATAATATAATGTAATTTAAGCATTAGAATCATATTTGAATGGAACCATGACTTTGGAATCAAACCCTAGATTTTGGGGATTTTTTTCTTTGAAATTGTGGTTTTAAAGGGACTCCATGGATGAATTCTCTCAATGGATGAAGAGCTACCATACCTTAGAAATGAAACCCATTTAATTTGAGTAGAAAAACATGATCCTTGAACCCTAGCTCTGACTTTATTCTTCTTCTTCCTTGAAGTTCTAGAGAGAGAATATTTGAAGAGGATGAAGTTTTGGGAATAGTTTTGGGTTTTAGGAATAATGAGGTGAATGACTTAATTTAAGGTCCTAAAATCCTTTTATAGGTGTCTAAAACTAAGGCAAAATGACATCACTTAATACTTGCTTAAAAAGCAATTACCTAAAATAACCCCCATTTTAAGTGGGGTGCCCAGGGACCACACCCCTCTTCACCCTCAAGGGAATTACGTCCCTTGAAGGTGCCCGTAGTCACTTGAACAGTAGCTATGCTACCTTCGTAGTATTTACCACTGGCCATTAGTTGCTCGTGAAGGTGAGCCAACCTTGGGGCAGGCTTGGTTAGCTAATACCTCACAACCACGGGTGGCACTACGGGTAGTGGTGGTAACCATGAGCCATGAAGGCTCTCGTGGTCAAGGGCAGTGTTTTGGCAGCTTGGGACAGCATTGGCTCTTGCCTTTTCCCTTACCCCTTTACCTTGGCTCATGCCCTCTAGCCTTGACTTGTAGCCCTCAAACTTAGCCCTAGTTGCCCTACTAAACTACTGGATATTACATGCGCTGAGTGGTATTTTGGCTCGTCGAGTTTTCTAGAACTTTCTGCAATTTAGGCGTTCAAACGGCGGACAAATCAGGCTCGCAAACTTGTTCGGCGAGTCACCGACTAAGCTTTTAGTTCACCGAGTTTTACAGAGTTCCCCATCAAATCGGGTAGTTCTGACGGCGGTCCAAGTCGGGGTTCACCGATCTCTTCGGTGTGTCGCCGACTAGACTTTTGGCTCGCCTAATTGCCTATTTTCCAACACTTTTAACTTTTCAACCTGGAAAATCAACACTCGTTATTCCAAATCAAAACTAAAGCATCAAAAACTTGGGTTGCCTCCCAAGAAGTGCCTTATTTAAATTCGTGGCATAACATGGATACACTTTCAAGGATCACTCTTTGGGTTTGCCAAGGTATCGCTTGGTAGGCCCCCTTTTGGTCTTGGGTTCAAATGATAAGAATTTTCACCCATTTGAGTTTCCAATTGCATGATTGACACTGAATGGGAGGTGACCGTCAGATTAAGAGTAGAGACTTCTTATTTTATTTCCTTCAAAACTTTGTCCAACCCTTCTACTTTATTGAGAATGCGTGAGAGCATGTCCTCTGTACAGACATTTTCCGATTCCTTGGGCTTTTCAAGCTAATAGGGTGAGACATATCTATCCTTGTCACCCTCTCTTTCCTTCCAAGTAACGTTACAGTCATGCCACTCTCTGTCACGATCTCTTCAGCCATCATCTCTATTCCAACCTGGATTCTGCCCGGCCTTTGATAGTTAGAACGAAAACCTCCTCCTCTATATGCAAGGAAGTTCACTCTTTCATTATACAATGCCTCAAAATGTGCTTCATCCGGGTTTACTCAATCAACACCCACAACATAAACACTCTTCAAGCCACTCCCCATCACATTCTTCGCCAAGTTATCCAACTGGGTCATCAATTTAGCCATATTTTGTTCTCTCGGTCTGCTCTTTTGTCATGCTAAAAGGTTAGAGGAGACACTTGGTCTTCACGAGTGTACTATGGTCTATTGATCTTGGTCGTGCAATAAAGGAAATAATACGCTACTTCATAGGGTTGTTTCATTATACCTTCGGGAACAAGTTGATCAACAACTCATTTGTTCACCGAGTCAAGACTCCTATAGAAGTATTGTAGCAACACTTTGTTTGGAAGTCCGTGAGTCGGGCATTGAAGTACCAACTTCTTAAATTTCAGCCACATCTCGTGGATGGGTTCACTTTCCAAGGGTTTGAAAACTTCGATGCTATCTCTGAGCTTCATCATCTTTGACGGGGGAAAGAATCTCACATTGAACGCTATTGTAAGTTCATCCCAATAGGTGATGGAGTCCCTCGTTAACTCAGTTAAACATTTGGTAGCTTCGCCCATCAAAGAAAATGGAAACAACCTGATACAGACTGATTCTTGTGATATCTTCTTAAATGAGAACGAACTACACACATCCACAAAGTTCCAAATATGCTCATGAGGTCTTCGTGGGCCAGCCCTCTGTATAATCCCTTCATTTGGAGGAGATGTAGCAATGTGCTAGTAACATGGAAGATAAACATTCCCCTCAACATGCGGTAGACGTATTGCACCAACACCACCCAATTGGATTAGGTCATTCACATCGTTAAGATTTCCAATATTGTTCCGATGGCCCACTTGGCTACCATTACTCCCGTTCACACTCATCTCTTCCCGTGTTCAACACAAACCAGCACAAACACAAACAAAAGTAATTTGATTCAACTATAACACAACAAGATCACAATTCAACTTCAATAATAGAATTCTAAACAACACCACTCCCCTATAGTGGTGCTATTTTGATTAACATTTAAAGTACACCTCATCAAATTCTAGGTGTAAATGATCGTTAACTAGTATAAAACCCAATGAAGAGTTGGGGTCTAATCCACAGGGAGTGGTATGTGTCTAAATTCAGTTATGAATTAATAAAGTGGTCTATTCAGTTATAGGAATACTATTTATTGAAAAGACATGTAAACAAGTCTAAAGGGATGACAACGTATGTCAGATGAGGGGTTTTGATTGTCAATTATTCACTACAAATCAATCAATACGAAGGAAATAATAATATAGAGAGAAGTTCTTGGGATGTGATCAACTATACGCAATTTCACTATACGAGTAATTGAAATTACTGATAAATATCTAAATATCAGTGGGTAGGCTAGACAGTAAGTAAAATAGTATTCTCTTTAACAGGTGTCGTGATTCAAGTGATTTCTTTCGAATATCAACAATCTTAGTAAATAAGAACAACCGACACCTTAATTCATCTGCTCTCTCGAGCTAGATAGGTAGAATCGAGTTTAGGATTCAATCTCTCGAGCTGAACCCATATCAACCGAACAACTACAATCATTAGTCAAAATCTTTGGTTCTAAAACCTCTTTCTCAAGCAATTCCATAACTCTAAGTAAGAATTGCATTTGCAACTACTATTCATCGATTAAAACTATAATTACTGGGAAAATGAGAGGATGAACTAGAGCCTAATCGTGAGGGTCAACGTCAAGATATGTGTTAAGCTCCATTGTTGAAGGACCTTTTGAAGTTTTTTGCGGGTTGCAAGGGCAGGTGCCAAGCGTAGGGGGAAAGGCCTCAGTCAAAGGCCAAAGCAGCCCAGCCTTGGTCAAGCACTGCCTCAAGTCCACGGACCACTTCACGGCCAGTGGTCTTGACCATGGTTCATAGAAGTGGCTGTGAAGGTCACTTGGTGGAATGGGAGGCAAGGCACTTTGGCCAAGCAACTGCCCAAACTTCACGGACCACTCCATGGTCAGTAGTCTTGACCACGGTCCGTAAAAGTGGCCATGATCTGCCTTGGCCTCATGAATTTTGGCAAGTGAAAGGGAGTCACTACCTAGAGGACTATGGGCACCACTACGGGCCGTGGTCCTGCTTCACGGACCGTACAAGTGGACTTGGTCCCTGACGGGTCTGCCGAAGTTGGGGTTTTTTAGGTAATTTCGTTTTAAGTGTTTATTAAGTAGGGTTGATTTAAAATGTTTTATATCATAAATATAAATAGTTTCAAGTCTTAAAACACTTCATTTACTCCATTATTCTGAACACCCAAATCAAAACCCAAAAGTTCTTCCTCTCTCAATATTTCTCTCTCTAACTCAAGGAAGAAGAACAAGTGAGAGATAGTGTTTTGATTCAAGGCTTTCTTCATCAAATTTCTTGGGGAATCTTAGTAAAGGTATGGTGATCCTTCATCTAGGGTTAGTTTTCACCCTAGAGTCAATTTAAAAGAAGTTTTCAATGTTTTCAAGTTCATGAAAAACCAAGGGTTTTACTCAATCTCATGGGTTCCTTCTACAAACGATTTCAAATGGTTACTAATGTCATATTATGATTGTATTGGTGTTTAGTTGTTGATTTATGATGAAAATACTCTATGAACCCATGATTTCTCTCAATTCCTAAATTGTGCCTTTATGAAGTGGGTTTGTTGATTATGAAAGCTTATGATTCTAATATGTCTAAATTGCTTTGGGTTATTAAATTATATCATTATATATGCCTTAATTATGGTAAATTGTTTATTTATTGATGATTTGAGATTTATGGCCTTGAAAGCAAGTTATGACTAAATTACATGTTGTAGTAGAATTGTGTTAGAGATGTTGATCCACTTGAAAGGTGGAGGTGTTTTATTACTATGTATGATTATGATGTGAAAGGATATGCCTGTGATTCAATGATAGAATGATGATCATGTATACAATGTAAATGTGTTACTAATGAAAGGCTACTTCTGAATTGACACTAATGAATGATGATGATAGAATGTGAAGGATTTCTATAGTGAGTGTTGAGTATAGAATTGGTAGGCTCATGCATCCTTTCTTGTATAATGAATATGTCTTGACATGATGGATATGATTTGATAGGCTTAAGGCATTCTTTTCATAAATGATCTAATGTAATAAAGGCTCTAGAATCGATAGGCTAGTGGCATTCCTTTCTTAATGAGTCAATGTACCATGAATCGATAGGCTTATGGTATTCTTTTCATGAGGACTCTAGAGCTATCCTTGAATGTACCATAGGTCGATAGGCTTATAGCATTCCTTCCTTGTGTAATGATGTAACTTGGATTGATAGGCCAATGACATTCTTTCTTAGTACACTAATGTAATGTGAATGAAATAATCTATGGGAGGGTAGGCTAAGCACCGAGTGGATATGGTTAGATGGAAACTCTCCCAATGTTAGGTTAGAGTTCCAAGCAACATCTTCCTATCCCATAACTATGTGCCCACATAGGTTATTAGCTAGCGGATTCCATCCGAGCTAATGTTACCGTTCTACCTAAGGCAAGTAGAACACCTTTTTATGGTGTCGAGCTATATGACACCGGATTCCATGTCTAACTTGCATCGTCTATGTTGGTTAAACGTTTATTCCCATCATGTGAGATGTGTATTATGGTTTCTTGAGAGGTTCTATGAAGTGTAGGTGGTAGTATGGGATGCCATCTATACATTTCACGAGTAGGCTTTGATAGGGTCATAGGGAGTTCTAAGTCTTAATGAATAATGTGGGAAAGTCCTCTAAATGAAGTAATTGAAGAATGTTGACTCCTAAATGATTAATGTGATTTGCATGCTATACTTGGGTTATATTATGAGTTAATTTCCCTTGTCATGCCTTATGAAATGTTATATCTCTTATGTATGGATATTGTGTAAAGGACAAAAAGAAGGAATGGCAAGTTCACTTTTGGTGACATTAATGTGGTGCCTTGGTGTGGATGGTGGTATGGAACGCTATCCATGCATTACACAATGCATAGCATGAGGGTTACTTGAGGTGAAGGTCTAAGGTGAAGGTATTGTTTACATGATGATATTGTCTAAATGTGGTATTATGATTGGCATGATGATTATACTTGTATTGTATGTCTCTTATGCTATTGTTTATGATATTTCAAAAAAGTGGCATAGTGCATGGTTTCCAACCAAAATGTCCCTTTTAAAGAATGTTTTTGCATGGTAATCATACTTAGTACATTTTTGTGTGCTAACCCATATTTCTCTTAATTTTACTACAAGTGTAAGTTCTGGCAAGTGATTTCTTCTAGCTAGATCGAAGTGCTTTGATTGTTATTCCTCCAAGGCTAGAGTGGTATGTCCTCATAGATCGAGGACAAGTGTCTCTTTTGAAGTTTATTTACTTTTCACGTAATAGACAAATTCTAGTTCTAATTGATGTTATTGATATTATGTGGGTTGATGCCATGAAAGGTGAAATTGAGGATTTATAGGTGATCTTCTAGATTTGATGGCTTGTAGAGTAATTGTTCATGAATGAAAGCTTGTAGACATGGATTCTATTAGATTATAGTATATATGATGGATCATGACCAGTAAATCTTGAAGTTGAACCTTTATTCTGATTTATGACTAGAATCACTTAATAATGAATAATGTGTTTAGAATGCCTTGAAATCTAGGTATTAATGAAGATGGTAAGAAGTAAAACTTTGAGAGTAAGGCTTGTAGTCATGAGTGATGATTGTTGGGGCTTTGAGAGTAAAGCTAGTCTGATGAATTAAGAAGGTTTAAATGCATATAATGATAGAAGCACTTGAAACATGGATTGGTTCTCAAGGACATCCCTCCATGAGTGATGAATTAAGTAAGACTTAATAAGCTATCTTGTGGGATGTATGCCTAGCACCGAGTGGATATGAATATGAGATGGAAGCTTTTACCTAGTTGAGTCCGGCTTCCAAGATGGAAACTCTCACAAGTAGAGTCTGAGTTTCCCAAAGTATATCTCATGAGATAGAGTCCCTCATAAGTGGAGTCTGGGTTTCCTAGTAGAATCTTTGTATCCCATAACTACGTGCCTCATAGGAAAGTTAGCTAGTGGGTCTAACTAAGCTAACAAACCGGTTCTTTCCTAGGCAAGTAGACCAATCCTTCTCGGTGTGGGTAACATCGGAGGGGATCATATGAAAGCTCATAGGGTCCCATGTTGGTTAAGGATATTTTCCCAATTAGTACAAGATTATAATGGAACTAAGACATATTTCAATGAAGTATCTCCAAGTGTTCCAAGTTAATAATGAACTCACACATGATTAAAGAAGGATATCCAAGTGTTCAAACATAATGAAGTTAGATATGCTTGAGTAAGTATTTCATAGTGTTCAAAAGTAAAGAAGATGAACTAAGATGTGCTTAAAGAAGTATCTCCTAGGGTTCCAATTTCTTTAAAAGGAGGACGAGTCTCCAAATTAAGAAGTCTGAGCATAAGGATCTAAAAGTTGTACTTATCATGGATAGGATTATGGGGTCTTATTCATGTATTGCACAAGTATAACTTAAGGTTACCTAATAAATTGTTCTCCTATGTGATGTATGTTTAGATTGGATTGTGCTATAGTTGCCCTCCTTGTTATCTTATGATTGACTAAAGGAGAGAGATTCCCTTGGTTATGAGAAGTAAGTTAAGGATGAGTTCAAAGATGGTAAGTATGTATGATGGCCTAAGGTGGTAGTTAGTGTGAGTGGGTTTATGGGGTTTTACTCAGACATTACACAAGTATGACTTGAAGCTACTTATGAAATGGTTCTCTTATGATATGAAAGTTTAGGACTTGACTATGTATATGGACTATGTTTATGATGACCAAAAGAAGTACTTAGCTTTGATGGGATTATGTGGTCTTATCCATGCATTGCACAAGTATGCTTTGAGGTTGCTTGATAAGTAGTTCTCTTATGAAGGACTAAGGGTGGAATAATTCTTTTATCATGCTTATGTTGGAGACTTTGCTTATGATTATGATATCGCCTCTTATGCTTATAGTTTATGTTTCATGAAGTATCTCCTATGCTTATGGATTATGTTTTATGTTGACTAACCCTTATTATGTTATGCTTTTATGATGTTATGCTAGCTATCATATTTATTACTTTTGTACTAACGCATACTCTTGCCTACAATCTCATCAAATGTAGGGTTTGGCGATTTTGAGTTCCATTCTTGGAGATAAGTTTCTAAAAGTACGAAAAGTTGAAGACTTGGTGAGTCCTCATAGCGTCGAGGATAAAGCTAACATTTCATTTATGTCTTTTCTTTTATGTTTTGAGACTATTGTATGGGTCGTGACCCCTTGAGTAATTAAAGTGGTATTAGATAATTCGAGACAAAGTGTAATAAGACTTTCGCTTCATTTTATAAAGACTTTGATTGTATGAAAAAAGTTTTAAAATCCACACTTTTCTATTATCTTATGTTATGATATGCTAAGGTTATGTATGAGACCCCTTCGATGTAAAGTATGCCATGTTCCATCTAGGGTGTACCCCTGGGTCGTGACCAACTTGGTAATCAGAGCACAAGGTTTAGAATGGTACTATGATTGTCTATTACCACGTCTAGTGGAGACTTGTTCATGAATGTGAAGCATGCCACATTTATGAATATGAGGCTATTTGATGTCTAGGAAACTTCAATTTTTCACTCTCTAAGAGTGCCATCGAATTTGGCTCTAGCAGGTCCTTCTTCTAATTTGTGTCTGTTGATTTTCAAGGTATGGCTAATAAAAGGGCAAACACTAGGAGAGATGAGGAAGGCAATATGGATCAAGAGATTCCTCTCCAAGTTCAACCCCAAACTCCTCCTCAAGCTCCAATTGACCCTATAGCGGAGAATGTGACTCATGCGGAGTTTAGGTCTACTATGCAATTGTTGGCTCAGGACGTGAAGGCTCAAGTCAATAGAGGGATGGTATCTTCGGTGAACCTTAATTCGAATTCCACGGATTTAAGAGTGAGAGATTTTTTGAGGATGAACCCTCTGTGGTTTTATGCCTCCAAAGTGGAGGAAGATCCTCGTGGTTTTATAGATGAGGTGTATAAGGTGCTTGCTATCATTGGGTTGACTTCGGTGGAGAAAGTGGTGCTAGCCGCTTATCAATTGAGAGATGTAGGACAAATATGGTATGAACAATGGAAAGACAATAGGCCGGTAAAAGCGGGCCTTATAGAGTGGGAAGGGTTCAAAGATCATTTCTTGATAGGTTCTTTCCCCGAGAGTTGAGGGAGGCTAAGGTGGAAGAGTTTATTAACCTTAGGCAAGGTAGCATTAATGTTAAGGATTATGCCTTCAAATTCACCCTACTATCCAAGTATGCTCCATCTATAGTGGCGGATTCAATAGATAGGATGAGTAGGTTCTTGACAGGTGTGTCCGACTTGGTTAAAGAAGAATGTCGTATGACAATGCTCCTTCATGACATGGATATCTCTAGGCTTATGGTGTATTCTTAGCAAATTAAGGAGTCAAAACTTAGGAAGAAGAATAAGAGTCTAAAAGGGCTAGGATTGGTGACGGGAATTTCTCCAATACTAGGTCCGATGGGCAAGGTAGACCTATGTCTAAACAAAGGTATTCTGGTCAAGATGCTTCCAACACCCCTGGGTTTGACTAAGAGAAAGGTAGTGGGTCTCCATTTCCTAAGCCTACTTGCACCAAGTGTGGTTAGAATAACAATGGTAAGTGCCTAGCCTGCACAGAGTGGTGTTATGGTTGTGGAAAGAGTGGGCACAAAATAAGAGATTGCCCGATTCTTATATGCATTGTTTTACCTCATGTTGTAGGGCATTGAGTAGAGTCGCCTATTTGACTTCATGAGATGAATTAATGAGCATGTTGGAGTTGAAAGATTCATCCTTCAATAAATGCTTTTTGAGAGTAAATTGCATATAGGCTCCATGAATGTATGTTGAGCATGTTTTAGTTAAGAGATTGTAGTTCCTCCTTTAATATTTGTAGATATAGAATTTCATGCATTATGGGTTGTTAGATGTAGTTCCTACTTCCTTATGTTGCATTGAGTATGTTTAGTTTGGAGTTGAAGTTTTCCTCCTTTGTTTATATGCATTTAGATGAGTGCATTCATGATGGGCTTCTAGTCTAGAGTCGTTTCCTGTAAGATCTGTTTAGAATCGTCATTCGAGGACGAATGATCCCTAGGGGGAGATATTGTAACACCCGAAAACTAGTAAGCTAAACTAGAGAGGTGTAGAGCTTGACGTGAGGGTTAGAATCATAAATATGACTTCCCGTACTTCGAGTGAAGGTTTTAGGGTTAGGGCTTCAAGGTACGACCCACCAAGGACCAACCAAGGGTCCTTGAGGAGGACCCAAAACAACCCCTAGAAACTGCCCAAAAAATGGGCCACCTACTGATGGGACACACCCACAGTAGGTGGACCCACTCCCTATGGAAAGGGGTCGTGGGTCAAGGCCCCCAAAACTATGTTCCAGTATCCCATCCACACTTGACCAATACGGGATATGGGTGGACCCACGGTTCGTGGAGGTGGTATCATGTGTTGGGGCAGTGTTCACTTTAAGTTGATAAGTTAGGGGGTTAAGGGAAGGTTCTAGAATTAATTAGTTACTAAGAGTGGTCATTTTATTAGTTATTAGACCACCTATATAAACCTAATAGACCCCTAAATACAATGATTCTAGACATTGTTTTCAATTCACCGAAGAACCCAATTCCCTCGAAGAAATTCTCTCTCTAGAAAGTGAAGAAAAAGAAGAAGAAGAGAAGCAATCTAGGTCAAATTCTTTCATTCTTGCAAGGATTCTGAGGGATTTATAATCAAGGTATGATAGCTTATTCATCCTTGTATTCTTCCATCATTGGAGTCCCCTAGATTTCCCCAAATTGTGAAGATGAACCCCCAGTTCTAGCTACGGTTTCTTCCTATATTGTGGGTAATGTTGAGTATGAATCCAATTGAGTTGATAGTACTTTTTTATGATTGTTTTAGTATTGAATCGTGATATTATGATGATATTGTATGTTTTCCATGGTTAACCATAGTCTAATTGATGAAATAGATATTATGTGGTTTTAAGCCATGAAAGGTAAAATTGAGGACTTATAGATAATCTTCTAGAATTGATGACTTGTATAGTAATTGTTCATGAATGAAAGCTTGTAGACATGAATTGTATTAGATTATAGTGTATATGATTGATCATAACTAGTAAAGCTTGATGTTGAACCTTCATGATGATTTAGGACTAAAATCACTTAATAATGAAGAATGTGTTTAGAATGCCGTGAAATCTAGGCATTAATGAAGATGGCTAGAAGTAAAGCTTTGGGAGTAAGGCTTGTAGTCATGACTGATGATTGTTAGGGCTTTGAGAGTAAAGTTAATATGATGAATTAAGAAGGTTTAAATACATAAAGTGATAGAAGCTCATGTGATCCTATGTCGGTTAAGGCTAATTTTTCAATTAGTACAAGATTATTATGGAACTAAGACATATTTATAGGAAGTATCTCCAAGTTTTCCAAGTTAATAATGAACTAAGACATGCTTAAAGAAGCATCTCAAAGTTTTCAAACATAATGAACTAAGATATGCTTGAGTGAGTATTTCATAGTGTTTAAAACTAAAGAGGAGGGATTAAGATGTGCTTAAAGAAGTATCTCCTAGGGTTCCAATATCTTTAAAAAGGGGACTAGTATCCAAATTAAGAAGTATGAGTATGAGGACCTAAAAGTGGTACTTAGCATGGATAGGATTATGTGTTCTTATTCATGCATTGCACAAATATAACTTAAGGTTACCTAAGAAAGTTTTCTATTATGTGATGTATGTTTAGATAGGATTGTGCTATAGTTTCCCTCCTTGTAATATTATGATTGACTAAAGGTGAGAGATTCTCTTGATTATGAGAAGTAAGTTAAGGATGAGTTCAAAGATGGTAAGTTTATATGATGGCCTAAAGTGTTACTTAGTGTGAGTGAGATTATGGGGTCTTACTCATACATTGCACAATTATGACTTGAAGCTACTTATGAAATACTTCTCTTATGATATGAAAGTCTAAGACTTGACTATGTATATGGACTATGTTTATGATGACCAAAAGTGGTACTTAGTTTTGATTGGATTATGAGGATCCATGTTGCACAAGTATGCTTTGAGGTTACTTGAGAAGTAGTTCTCTTATGATATGAAGGACTAAGGGTGGAAGAATGCTTATATGATGCTTATATTGGAGACTTTGCTTATGATTCTAATATCGTCTCTTACACTTATAGTTTATGTTTCATGAAATAACTCGTATGCTTATGGATTATGTCTTATGTTGACTAACCCTTATTATGTTATGCTCTTATGATGTTATTCGAGCTATCATATTTAGTAATTTTGTACTAACGCATACTTTTGCCTACTTTCTCATCAAATGTAGGGTTCGGCAATTTTGAGTTACATTCTTGGAGATAAGTTTCTAGAAGTGCAGGGAGATGAAGACTTGGTTAGTCCACATAGCATCGAGGATAAAGCAATAATTTCCTTTATGTCTTTTCTTTTATGTTTTGAGACTATTGTATGGGCTCTAATCCAAGAGTATTCAAAGTTGTAATAGATGGTTTGAGACAAAGTGTAGTATGACTTCCGCTTTTATTTATAAAAACTTTGATTGTATGAAAAATGTTTTAAAATCTGCACTTTTCTATTATCTTATGTTATGATATGCTAAGGGCTTGTATGAGACCCCTTCGGGGTCAAGTACACCATGTTACATCTAGGGTGTACCCCTGGGTCGTGACACTAAGTTACAACACCTAAAGAAGAACAATAATATCTACACACGGACCTACAATCCAGGGAATCGACAAAATGACACATAGACGTCGAGTAACCTATATAACCTAATGAATGGAATATAAACATAATGGAACCACAAAAATACGTCAGCTGCCATGCCAATGTCTTTCACAGAAGGTCTTTCTAACAATAAAATAGTAAAACAACCTCTGATGATTTAGTATTCTAAAATTCATGCTCGAAGGAAGTAACGCTTAGCCTTAACATACCTCAATTCTGGGTCTTGTGGTATTAATGCAGACTGTACCCCTTCCTTAGAGTATGTAATCTACATGAAATCATGTCACACAACTATTATAGATAGAATATTAACACGTCAGGGTCAAAGTAGCAATTTAGAGATTAGTAGCAGAGTGATTAGGTCGCCGAACCCTTTTTAAATGTATGTTTCACTAAAAAAAATTCTCCAAATTACAACCCCAAATTAATAACATAACATACATTTTTGCAGCAACTATTAACAAGTGGATGCCTACACAACAGTCAACAACAACCAAATAGAGTATGCCTGCACAAGAAAGCCCGGAGTATTGCCACACCCCTCTTTTCCAACCCCAAAATAACCTCAACCAAATCCCAACCACGAGTCTTCAAACCATTAAACCCAGAAAAAATATATGTAATACAGTCCTATAATTGTTCAATATAATCGTAATAACTCGAACTCACATCTTTCGATCACCATCGTGTGAGTTCGTCCAATAGTTACATTTGGAATCATGTCTTTCTCTTCATAAGAAATAAGAGGTTAAAAGGGCATAAATGTAACTTAAAATTGACGGAGCTTATTGCATTTTAGCATGTCTTGTCAATAACAAACAGTAAACAGTCTCCTTAAACACAAGATGTTGAACCAAGAAGAAACAATTTGAAAATTCCAATGCAATTATAGAACAAACGTTACACTAATTTATCTTACAATTAAATACCCATCTATACTTCTTCTTCTCTTCCAGAGTCATATAAACAAGAACCACACATATACAAAGCATTTCCAAAAATTTCAGCAACAACAACATCAGAAAATACTTCAAAACAACCTAATATCATGTAACTATCCAAATACGATTTTTCCAGCCGCCTATTTGTGTTCTTGCTTATATAGCGTAGCTATAACTTTGACTCACTCAATAAAAATGAAGGGTGAGAATTATCACCTCCAAACAGTAGTAATACCACCTAAAAAACGAGACTCATTCACCATGAAGAATCCTTCAAATCATAACTAACGAGGAGGAAAGAAGTAACACAATGTCTATGAACGTTCCGAGGGTGAAACCACGTTGAAATCTTGTAGATCTTTGCTTGGATGATAGGTTAACCTTTAGAGAGGATTTAGGACAGTTTTATTCTTATTTTGGTTGAAAAAGATGAGATAAAACGAAGTAGAAATCAGTTCTTACAAAGCTAAACCAACATAGGAGCTAGGGTCCCACCTTCATGTTCCTGCTTGTGCAGTCTCACTAAAATCTGAATATCCCCCAATTCTGAAGTCGTATGGGAAAAATTTTTAGTGCGTTGGAAAGTAGACTCGTAGACCTTCAATTTAGTATATTGGGGTTCTTCTAAAGCTTTATAAATTGGGAGAAAAGCTCCGAAACATTTAACAAAACTTTCAGGAAATATATCAAAGAAACATACTCTAACTTTTGCCGACTTTTTATTTCTCAACTTACTTAACTTCAAAACTTAACTTATGATCATTGTGAGACAATATAACTTTATAAAACATCCTTCTTAGCATATCAAACACTCTTTGCCTTTCCCCAAAGGTACTGGATAACTTGATCTTTCCGAACGGGCGGGGTGTTAGAAGAGACATTCTTTAACTCGAACTTATTAGAGGGCATCCTTGAACCATAACGTTAGTCTAATTCTTTGATTTTTTTACCGCCCCTTTGCAACCTTATTTTCCTAAGATGATACACCAAGTAATATAAGCCTCATACACTCATGCAATGATACACATATTATGCGAAAGAACCACGGGGTCTCAAATTCTCCCCTCCTTAAGAACATTCGTCCGCGAATGGATTCGAACAATCTCTTGGTTGTATTCTTTGCTGCTACTGCACTATTTTCAAGGCTATATCTATTATGTCCACAAATCTTAAATCCAATTACAAGACTTCATATATCTAGCTTGCGACAATCCGTATAAACTTCATTTTTGAGGTATTTAAATTCAAATTAAGTTTGTGTACAGGAAGAATTGTCAATTATTGAAACACAACTCATCTTAAGTCGTCAATAGTTGGGGGTACTTCTTCCTTATTTTCTCCTCGGCTTCTCAAGTTATTTCCTCAACATTGTTATTCCACCACAACACTTTCATAGAAACCACTTCTTCAGTCCAAATCTTTCTTACCTGCCAATCCAACATAGCCACTAACACCTCAGCATACAATAAATCCTTAGATAAATGAATATACTCAACGGGCATAATCCGTGAAGCATTTCCAATGCACTTCTACACCAAACCCCAAAATACCCTCAACCAAATCCCAACCAGGAGTATTCAAACCATTAAAGTTAGAAAAAATATATGTAATACAGTCCTATAATTGTTCAATACAATCGTAATAACTCCAACTCACCACTTCTGATCACCATCCTGTAAGTTCGTCCAATACTTACATTTGGAATCATGTCTTTCTTTTCGTAAGCAATCAGAGGTTAAAAGGGAAGAAACTTAACTTAAACTTGATGGAGCTTATAGTATTTTAGCATGTCTTGTAAATAACAAACAGTCTCCTTAAACACAAGATGTTGAACCAAGAAGATACAATTTGAAAATTCCAATGCAATAATAGAACCAATTTTACACTAATTTATCTTACAATTAAATACCCATCTATACTTCTTCTCCTCCAGACTCATATAAACAGGAACCACACACATACAAAGCATTTGCAAAAATTCCAGCAACAACAACGTCAAAAAATACTTCAAGACAGCCCAACTTCACGTAACTATCCAAATACATTTTTTCCAGTCATCTATTCGTGTTCTTGCTTATATACTGTAGCTATAACTTTGACTCACTCAATAAAAATGAAGGGTGAGAATTATTACCTCCAAACAACAGTAATACCACTTAAAAACGAGACTCCTTCACAATGAAGAATCCTTCTAATCACAACCAACGAAGAGGAAAGAAGTAACATAATCTCTATGAACGTTCCGAGGGTGAAACCACGTTGAAATGTTATAGATCTTTGCTTGGATGATAGGGTAACCATTAGAGAGGATTTAGGACAGTTTTTTTTTTTTTTGAAAAAGATGAGACAAAACGAAGGAGAAATCAGATCTTATAAAGCTAAACCGACATAGGAGCTAGGGGCCTAGCTTCACGTGCCTGCTTGTAACGTCTCACTAAAATCTGAATATCTCTCAATTCTTAAGTTGTATGGACAAATTGTTTAGTGTGTTGGAAAGAAGACTCGTGGACCTTCAAGTTAGTAGATTGGGTTTTTCTAAAGCATTATATATTTGGAGAAAATCTCCGAGACATTTAACCCAAATTTCAGAAAATTTATCAAAGAAACTTACTCCAACTTTTGCCAACTTTTTATTTGCCAACTCTCTTGAATTCAAAACTTAATTTACGATCATTTGGAGACTATATGACCTTATAAAACATCATTCTTAGCATATAAGACACTCTTTGTGTTACTCCAAAGGTACTGGATAAGTTGAACTTTTCGAATGAGCGAGGTGTTAGAAGAGACATACTTTAACTCGAACTTGTTTAAAGGCATCCTTGACCCATAACATTAGTCTAATTCTTTGATTTTCTTACCTAACCTTTGAAACCTTATTCTCCTTAGATGATACACCAATTCATATAAGTCTCATACACTCATGCAATGATACACTTATTATGCGAAAGAACCACGGGGTCTCATATTTAGTAAGGGTTTTCGTTGAGGGTACTTCTTGGTAGGCCGAGGCTAATGAGATGGCCTGATATCCTTATCCTTTTTCCTTCTACTCCTATTTTAGCTTGAGATGATGAGTTCCTCATGGTTCGTTCCTTGTGTGAAGTCATGTGTGTTCTCTATGATTTCCTTATTTTGTGCATGTTCATGAAAACTTGTCTTTTGAAAGAAAATGAGTTTGCGTGATTGATTTTTCTCATTTCTTAGTGCCTTAAATATGCATTGCCAATAGACTTCATTAGATGAGTTATGAAACATATTGTAGCTTGGAGTTGAGACATTCCTCCTAGGATGTATGTTATGAGTATAGATTCCATATAGGCTCCATGAGATTGTGTTGAGCATGCTTATAGCTTGGAGATGGTACGTTCCTCCTTGAACATAAGAAGTTTTAAGATTTCATGAATTTTGGGTTTTAATAAGTAGTTCCTACCTTCCATGTGATGCATTTAGCATGTCTAGCTTGGAGTGATGATTCCTACTTGGTTGTATGCATTTACATGAGTTGCATGCATGTGGGTTGCTAGTCTTGAGTCGTTTCCCTGAATAAGTGCCTAGAACGTTATTCAAGGACGAATGATCCCAATGAGGAGATAATGTAACACACCAGATTCAAAATAGAGGGAATACCATGTTAGAGCTTCGAGGTTCCACCTCACAAGGACCAATTTTTGGCCCACAAAAAGGCCCCAAGAAAACTGCCTCAGGCAGTGAACCACAGCCAGGACCCACTCCCCGTAAATGAGTCCACGGCTCGTGGCTAGAGGCCTCGTGGATTTCCATTTTTCTCTATCATGACCACGCCCGACCAGGATGGACCGTAGTCCATCCACGGTCCATCGGTGGGGTCTCATGGTTGGGCAATTTTGTGGCAGTTGAGGCGGTTAAGATGAGGGCTTAAAGCTCTTTTCCAGATTTAATTAGACTAATGATGTCATTTTACCCTCGTCTAAACCACCTATATAAGTACTTTAGACCCCTAAATTATATCATTTAAGCCATTCTCTCAAACTCACGAAAAGAATAAGGTTTCTCTCTCAAATAGTTCTCTCTAGAAAGTTGAAGAAGAAGAGGATCAAGCTAGGTCAAGACACCATTCTTACAAGCATTGTGGGATACGTAATCAAGGTATGATGGCCTTTCATCCATGGAATCCTTCCTTCCAGGGATTTATAATGATTTAGTGTCCTTAAATGCATATTTTGTGCCAACAACTGATATAAAACCCTTGATCTTTAGATATATGGATTGATGAACAAAGCTAGGACAGAAATGGACAACAAAGACAACACAAGCAAAAAGAGAAGGTAAAAACATGCGTGATGATCGCTGATGTCACTCAGCAACTCGGCATGTTGCCACTATACCGCCTAAAGTTACAGAATGCTAAGGTTAGATTAGGAGTAGTTTCGGCGAGCAACAGTTCCACTCGGCGTGATGCCGATCGCATCGGTGATAGATGACCAGGTCGCCAAAAGTACTAATGCAGATCCAGATAGTTATGATGGGTGAGATGAAAGAAAAAAGGACGCATCGTGGAATGAGAAGGCGATCCCGTTCTGGCTCGCCTAAAATTACAGTGGTGGAACTAAGAAGAGGTGTAAAATGAAGGCGAGAGGAAGGAAAATCGGTGAGTCACCGAACGGTCGACGAAGCCCAACTTTCCTCGCCGATTATTTACAAACAGCCACACATCAGACTTGCATAAATTGACTTTTGCAAGAGAGAGAAAGCATTCAAAAATGTGAGGAACAAAATATTGAGAGCAAGAACACTACCGTTGTGGATTTCAAGTGATTTTATCAAGGTTATTCATTGAGATTTTGTTATAGAGAAGATTTTAGTTAATTTTAACTTTCAAATTTCATTTACCAAGCTATGGAAAATGTGGCAGGTATTGAATTTCATCATTTCACAATGATTGGCTAAAACCCTAACCTTGGGGCTTGATAATGAGACAAATTGTTGCATTCTACTAAATGGGTTTTATCGATTAGTGATTGTTGGTGTTAATATGAAGCGGGTCTAAATTATTATGGTGGTTTGACTTCATTATTAGATATTTAATGTGATAGATTTCAGAGTTTTGTGCTTGCTAGAGAGAGAAGTACAGAACCAACGTAGTAATTTGGCATCCTTAGTAGTGGATCTTGACGGTTTCAGCTTGAGAAATCCAAACCAAGATTCAGCCTTTGTATCTAGCTTGAAAGAGTGGATTTGATGAGAACGTGAATTGGGTAGCTTATGGATAGTGTTGAGGTTCGAGAGAACTCAACGAAAATAAGTCAATTGTTTGAGAGAAAATTTCTTTACTTATAGTCCATTCTACCCACAACAAATTAGCATTATCGGTAATGATGTACACCTATTAAGTTGAATTCAACAGTTGGTTAGTAAATCCCACAAGTGTTTTCTAGTTATGTGATTGTTTCTTGTTAATAATTTGAAGTGGGTTGGTAACGACATCCTGAAATTTTGATTATTAAACTCTTAAATGTGTGTTGCTCAGCTGCAAACGTCATCGTCATACTTTCGTAGTTGAATTCAAAGAAAGCTACTCTCTGTGGGATCGACCCCAACACAGTTGGTTGGTTATATACTGCCTAGCGATTGTTGACACTTAGAATTGGATGAAGTGTCTTTGAAACTTTAATCAAAATTGCGCCACTGCCAAGGAGTACCGTTACTTAGAGTTATTTTATCGAAGATTTGACTTGTGAATTTGTTGGTTGTAGTTGAATCGGCTTAGACTGTATTCTGTAGTGTTGGTTGGATTAAATAGAAGTACCAAAATGAGTGTGGAAGAGACAAATGGTAGTCAAGCAGGTCATCGGGACGGTATCAATGATATAAATAGTGTTTACAATCCATCTCAACCAGGTTAAATGGGTGAAATTTTCCTACCATAAACTGACGAGAATGCAATATTTGAGGTCACTAGCACGACTCTTTATCTCCTCCAAATGCGGGGACTCTATGGAGGGCAAGAATAAGAAGACCCGCATGAGCATGTAAGAACTTTTATAGAGGTGTGCAGCCCGTTTTCATTCAAGAATGTGTCACAAGAGTCAATCCGACTTAGGTTATTTTCACTATGTTTGACGGAGGAGGCTAGTAAGTGGTTGGCCGAATTACCAAACAATTCCATCACCTCATGGGAGGAGCTGATTGTAGCATTCAATGTGAGATTCTTTCCCCCCATCAAAGATGATGAAACATAGAGATGAAATTCCAGGTTTCAAGCGATGGGAGGGTGAACCCATCCATGAAACGTGGTTGAGTTTTAAGAAACTCTTACTTAAATGCCCAACTCATGGGCTACCAAACGATTTGCTACTCCAATATTTTTACTAGAGTCTTGATTAGGTTAATAAAGGAGTGGCGGATCAATTGGTACGAGGGGGAATAATGTTTCAATAATTTGAGGTGGCTTCATTTCTTCTTATGCCATGACAAAAATAAATTAAGCTTGGTACACTCAAGAGGATCAAGTCTCTCCTTTTTGTTTTAGAATGACACATGAACAACTTGATAAGGAAAGATAGAGGGGTACAAACATCAAGAAGATGTTGACCCAGATGGAGCTATTACGAGAGCATATGATGGAGAATGTGGGGAAGCCCAATGGGACAAGTGGGGTGTTTAGAGTTGAGGAGGGTTCTTCTTCACGTTATTCAAAGCTGGGGTAGAATCAAGATTGGAACTCAAAGAGATACGAGGAGTGTTTCCACCCACGCTATTTACAGCGAGGTGGGAATCAAGGTTGGAACTATCACAAGGAGGAAGAGCAAAGAGGATACTATCAATATTGGGCTGAGCAAAGTGATTATTGGAAAAAGAAGGATGACCATGAAGAGGATCACACTCACTCGAGTGAAAGCCCAAAATCGAAAGGGAGTGCAAGCAGTCCCTGGGTGAATGATTTGATGTCACGCATCCTTGATAAAGTTGAAGGTTTAGATGATTTGTTAAAAGGGATGAAAGCTGACTTTTTATCATTGAACAATAAAGTGAACTCTCACGTATATGCAATCAAGATACTTGAATGTTAGTTGAGTTTACTTGCAGCACAATTGAAACCAAAAATAACAATGGAAGATGATGATAGAGGGCTGGCTGTGGTTACTCATATTGGAAAGGTAGCAATAGGCGATGTTGCTGGCAATGAAGAAGCGCAAATGCATGAACAAGACAAAGGTATAGAGGAAGAAGAGACACCTATCAATCAAAGCATTGACAAAGGACCACAAATAGATGTGGAGAAACACAATCCAATCCCAAAAGTTGTGCAACCTTTACCCAAAATATCGCCTCCATTTCTCCAATGTCTCAAGAAGAAGAATGAGGATGAGAAGTTCAAGAAGTTTTTATTGGTGTTCAAGAAGATTACCAATTAATCTCCCTCTAGTTGAAGTAGTGTTGGAAATGTCGGGTTATGCAAAGTTTATGAAGGAGTTAGTAACAAATAAAACGAGCTTGGATTTTGAGACAATCGAAGTTTCTCATAGTTGTATTGCAATCATAACTAAGGAGCTGATAAAAACGAGAGAAGATCCCAGAGCGTTAACCATCCCTAGTACCATCGGCATGCTCTAATTTGCTAAAGCCCTATGCGATTTGTGAGCAAGCATCAACCTAATGCCATATCCGATCTATAAACAACTTAGGTTGGGTGAACCAAAAGCCACAACAATGAGACTCTTGATGGAGGACCGATCAATTAAACATCATGTGGGGATACTATATGACATCTTGGTAAAGGTAAAATAGATGCTGAAATTTCCATCATTTTGGGAAGACCATTCTTGGCAACCGAGACAGCCTTAGTGGATGTTGAAAGCTGAGAACTGAAGTTTTGGGAGAACGAAGATGAAGTAACAATTAATGTTTGTAAGTCAATGAAACACCCAAGTGATATTCATGTGGTCTCCACTGTTGACGTTATTGATGAGGCGGTGGCAAGTGTGAGCCATTTGGTGTGTATGAGTTAACCACTCGAAGTCGTGCTTGCTAACTATGATGAATTCTAAATTGAAGGCTATGAAGAGGTAGTACCTGCTCTTTCAAGCTTGGGGGGATATTCAAAGTCTCCATTGAAGTTGGACATTGATCTAAAGGTTGGGGTCGTGTCCTAATGGAGTGGTTTTGAGAATTGATAGAAAACTACAATTTAGCTCTAACTAGTCGTAGCTAAAGACATTAACGACTAAAAACATAGTGAATTAAAGGGGGCGACACAAAACTGTCAAATATCGATTGGGGGTTTTGTCACAAGTAGTAAAAACAACAAAAATTAACAAGTAAATCAAGTATGGGGAAATGTTCTTGGGTGTGACCACAATACAAGTTGAGATAAATCGTTGGGTACATGCTTTCAATAGGAAATTTGCAAGACAATAGTGACTAGGCTAAGCTTTAGATGGAAATAAGTTCCCTCTTGGGTAACTTACCCCGTTTAAAATGGGTTCCTCTCGGACACCCATTTGCCGCATGAAGATCAGCCTACGCCTTACCCCACTCACTCTCTCTAGCTGAGTGTTAGGATATGGGTCTAGGGCTCACCCTCTCGGGCTGAACCTCATGTCAACCCACTCCTTAGGCCATCAGTCTAGTGGGCTTGGTTTCGCGACCTCCTTCTCAGGCAAGCCGAAAACACATGGGTAGTTTGTATTTGCAACTACAATCCCATTAAATTAAACCACAACCACTAGATGAAATCAGCATTAAAATACATCTACCCTATCAGCAAGCAAGACCCAACAACAATATCAACACATATTTGCTAAATCACACCCCAAGAATAGGGTTTTTTAGTCACACATCAAGAAATAACAAAATACACCTAAAATGTTACTAAAATCAAATAGGTATAAGAAATTAAACCTTGATTATAGCAAAGGAAGATGAATGGAGAAGACCCACTTCCAACTTGAAGAAGATGAAATCCTTCTCTGTTCAAGTCTCCCACAAAACACTCTCTAAACATAGGAGAAAATATCTAAAAACGTACTATTCTATTCTGAAAATAATAATGATGGTTCAGATCTTCTAAAATTAATAAAGAGTTTAGTATTTATAGCATTAGAAATTAGTGTAGGCGGATAGTTCGGCAAGGTTACTCGAGCCCGCCGAATAACTCGGCGACTTACCCTTCTTCTGTCTCATCGTCGTTGAGTGCTTGCTTACAACATCTTCACGTTCTAGACCATTTGGGCGGTATAGTACTGCTTCACAGAACTATTCGGTGAGGCATCGACTGCTCCTTTCATCGCCATTGGAATCATCTTCCTTCAGGGATTCGCATACTGGAACAAAGGGCAAAGTCTGTCCTTTCGGCGAATCGCCAAAGATTCTTGGCTATGCTCATGCTCATGCTTCAGCTTCTTTGTTCTTTTCAGCCTTTTTGTTCCTTTTTGCGCCTAAGTGTCCATGCTTCCACTAAAACTTCAAATAACTGAAACTTAAAAGTTTTCATCAGATATTGAGACAAATAAGTATTCTATCAAAATAAAGCACAAAATGAGTCCAATTTGTGGACTCATCAACACCCCCAACTTAAATTTTTGCTTTTCCTCAAGCAAACTTGAGTTCAGCCATTCAAAAAAGGTGTCTCAAACAGTGCTACACAAGACTTAATCATGAGTTCACACAACAACACTCAATTTACTTATGCAAGGATCAATTGTGCACTCAAAGATTCAAGTTGTGATACACCATCACCAAAGACTCTCATTCTCGCAATACTTGCTACTTGTGCAAGTTCAAGCTCAACAAAGAGTATGTAAATGCCCTCACATGAAGAATGATTCCATATTCACACACAAAGGTTAATCAATTCAAGATCAGGAATCAAATGTAACGCTCACACTCAAAAAAAGAGGAACACAATGCATGTTTTCACCCATAGGTTTGCCCTTATTTTCCAATCGACTTTCGATTCGGCTTATTCAAGATCAAAAAGGTCTTTATAAGGTTTCTAACGGGGCTGAGTGCAAAGGATTGCTCATTTAGGCTCAGTGACTTTTTCCTCGTGAGTTGTGGCATTCTCAAGGCATTCCCTTCTTTTCCTTTATCAATTCTTTTCTAGTACTTCTAAGTCACCTTTTTATTCTCCTCCATGGATTGCTTGAAACCCGATTCCCTTCGTACTTTATTCCACATTTCTTTTCTTTTTAATTCTTTTTTAGGGGTTCCTTTTTTATGCAATACCATGGGTTAAGGGGGACTTTTCTTGCACTTCTTGACTTCTCCTTTTCCCTTTCACCACACCCCTAATGTAGGCTTTTGGGCCTAACTTGGCTATTCCCTCAATCACAACTCAAGAGGATTGTAGGTAGTGGTTCAAGTAAGTTCTTGGGTTCATCAAGGTTCTTCCAAAGAGAGGTAACGTTCAAAGGGTGTTCAAAAGAGTTTCATACGCTCATAGTTAGGCTACAAAAGAGGTATATGTCAAATTTGGCTCACACTCTTTAAAGTTGCCTAAGACCATCTCAAGAGGACACCTTTCTAAATCAATCAGACTAACAGGGAAAATTCTAGGTTTATTCATGCAAGTTTCATAGCAAGCTAATCACACAAGGCATCGACACTTAAGTCAAACAAGACTACACATTTTTGCTAGTGTGCAATGGTCATTACAAGAGAATCAATTCGATAAATGGCTAATCACAACTTGATGCAACGAGTTCACATATTATCTATGCAACTTCATTTGGCCTCATCCTAGCCGTACATTCATGTTCGTTCGATTGAGAGCACTATTCAAGTCCTCGGTATTGATCAAAACTGAGAAACAAATTTTTGCAAACGAATAGCCACATTCAACTCATGAAGGGTGGCAAAAATGTATGAAAAATTCAAAATTTTTTGGAAGGGTCAAAATTATTTGCAATTAAAAAAGAAAAAGAGCCATGAGCTCAAACATCCACAAAAACAATGTAAAAACAGTAATAAACAGAACAACCCAGATATAAACACAAACACAAGCAAAAAGTAAAGCACACAAAGGTGGGACTCACCCCACCACAAATAAAAACAATTGTCCTCAAATGCAAGTAATAAATATCCAAAGATTTCAAAGATAATAAAGAACAGAGAGGGAAGTAAAGAGCGGATCCTGGTTATACGATTGCTCCATCTATCATGGCATCAGTATCTGGAGTGACCACCAGAAGTACCAGCTCCACTGGATCCCATAGCAGGATACTTTGCTAAAGAAACTTGCACAACAGCATTTATCATGATTTCTTCAGTCTCGACTATGTCGTCCAATGTAGCTTCCTCAAATATCTCTTCGTTAGTTTCTGCTTCCGATTTAGGATCAACTATATGCTTCATTCCATTTCCATGCCCTGCGGTAGTCTGAGGCATTTCAAGCAGCTCTGGAACTTCTACAGTTCCAAAGATTATAGTTATATCAGTGGACAATAAGTAATCCACATCTTTTTTCAGCTCTGCAATGGTGGCATTTACGGCTGTTACTTACTTTGTGGCTCTTTGATCGTGCTCACACACTAACATCCTCACATCTAAAGCATCAATAGTAGTGCTCAGTGGTCTCACAACATTGTTAAGGGCAGCCTGAATCATGCCTGGAATGGAGCTTTCTATGTTGACAGTCCGACAATTAGCAGTTTGGGCAAGTTGTCCCATTCGGATCATAGATGTCTGAGTGATTGGTTCACAGGGGGCAACAACAACTATAGGTCTGGGTAGTAATGAAGCAGCAGGGGGACCTGTAAAGTCAAAAGGGGTGGTAATGACATAAGATTTACTTGAAGGTCCAGGGGCCAGAGTAGGCAAAGATGCCTCTACAGGTATAGATCTAGTGTCCACAACTTCCTTCTGTCCCTTTTCTGCCTGGTCTTTAAGATATTCAGCTTTCTTCTTTCGGATACTAGTGGAGGCGGTTGCAGCCAATTCCACATCCTTCGTTGCATCTTCAAGCACCCGAGCTCTTTTGCATAATTCAGTGATTACCGGGAAAGAGAGAGATGTCTGGCCCTGCTTTGCACGCATATGGATTTTAGGGGAAATGATTTTCCCAAGATTTATCCTGATTTTCTCCATGATGCATCCAAGACAAACTGCCTTAGCACGACGAAAGATTTATTCATTATGTGATGGCATAATTGTGTTGTTAATGAATCTGAATCAGTATCGTGCAGCTATGTTCAAATTTTTCTTCTCAATTGGAACTCCTTCTTCTAACCATGTCGGAGCATTATCATCTAAGTCTAGCAGAGCTAGCCACTCTTTCATTGCATCCAGCTTATGTGTCTTGATTAAATGCTGGAATGGTCATTAATCTTATCGGACATTCCCAAAGCTATGTTGATAGTCTCACTGTCACAGGCTACCTTCCATCTTCTTAGAACCACGTGGTCAATTGCTTTAAAAGATGAGACTAGCCTTTTCTGTTGAGGTACTAATGCACTGTATGCATCGTAGAACTCTCTAAACTAGCTTGGTATGTACGATCCGCAATGTCTTTTGAGGATTTGGAATTTGTCATATTTCAGGCATTCCATCACTTCTAGATATCTATTAATAACCCCATTTATGAAAAGTTGTTTCTCTTCAATGATCGTTCTCAGATCATCTGCCTTTGTTCTATTCGTAGATCCATGTTAGGGACCTTGTACTGGATGTTCCAACACTAATGCTTGCCCTGGAGATGGAGGAGTTGGAGTGGTGGACTGACTATATTTTATCCAATATGGATATGTATCCTTTTGGATCGTAAATCCTCCCTCCTTGCCTCTGTCTAGTAATCTTCGTTAGTCTCTGCACTATCACTGTTAAATGTGGGTGGCTCGGTGGTGTAGAAGCATGTGCTGTCAGAGCTTGCGTCGGAATTCGGAGGTTTTGCCTTTCCCGTTCCTTTTTGCAGTTATGGTAGCCTATCCCTGGGTGGAGGTGCGTTTTCACTGATCACAATTCCCTTTTCCCTTTATCTGGTTAATCGTGTGGCCATATCTGCAAAATGTAAGAGAGCTTAGTCAATAATTACATTGTTGCACAGAATCGGCTATCTAATCAACAAATCATTGAATTTTTTGGGCGATCATGAATATGTCCGCCGAAAGTTACAGAGCCCACAGTGCTTAAGATATGAAATTAAAGGCTATTTAGGGCTAGTAGGCGAACCACCGTGTGATTCGGCGAGCTCAACCTAGCTCGCCTACTGACTTAACGTGCCTGAGATTCAACTCCCTTTTCAAAATCGTCTTACAAACCTCAAAAGCGAAATTAAACCATGCATTAATGAAATTTCTCCCAGACCCATAGCACCCATTCATGCTCAACACCCATTATGCATAGTTTTCCACTTTTAGATTCAAGGTAATCAGAACAGAAAAAAAAAATTTGAACACTAAAAGCAAATAGGCCCCAATTTACAAATCAGAAGCAGGTATTCAAAAACTTCTACTCATATCAGAGAGATCTAACAAGCATCAATGGACTCTTAGATTGCAGATGAGGTTGAACTATTAAAAAGTGAGCGGGGGTTTTTCAGAAACTAACCTTTTTGCTGAGTAAACAATATTGTAATGCTAGGCGACAACGACAATCCTAGTTCCAAGCACTAATTCGTGACTAAAGTACTACTTTAAGGTAAGAGAATGTAAATTTGTACCTTGGTGTGAAGTTATAGAGTTTGAAAGTGAGAAACAATGAAGAAGTATGCCTGATGGTAATATATGTTGTTCAATTTATGTCTATTTGGCGATGTTAGTCGCACTTGCCAACCCACTCGGCAATTTGCTGAGTTGTCATATATCCAGCCCTTCCTTCAGAAATCATCAATTTCCAGTGGGTGAATTCGGTGGTCTGCATCGAGATCGCCAAACTTGTTAGCAATGCGCCGAGTTTCTTTTCGAGCCCGTCGAGTTTTACAGGCTCTGTAAAACTCTTGTTTTGAGCCAAACGGTGGATCCAGTCAGGCTCGCAGACCTGTTTGGCAACTCACGGACTGGACTTTCTGCTAGCCAACCTGAAATTTTCCACACTTTCCTCGTTTTAACCTGCAACACAACACACCATTATTCATAAAAGTAAAATCCTAAACGTTTAAGACCTTGGGTTGCCTCCCAAGAAGAGACTTATTTACCATCGTGGCATGATGCAAATCTTTGCTCAAGTTTCGTTGTTGGGGTTGGCCAGGTCCTCATTAGGCCACCCTTGTTTCTCTGTTGATGGAGTTAAGGCAACGCATGACTCATCAGGTCCTCGAGAAGTTGAACATCTTTGGAATGAGACGAAATAATTCATTTCATTCCTTCGATGTCTTCTTTCAATCCCTCGAGCACTTTGTCTTGCTCGGTCACCTTGTGGAATATTGTTCAGAGCATTCCCTCAATGCTCTTGATCTCCTTGTTCTCATTATTTATTCTATTATGAGGGGGAATGTGTTTATCCTTCTTTTTGCAATGAGCTTTGACCTTCACCATATTTCTTTTTAACTCATCCATTTGGGTCATGAGTGTGGTCATCAAGAGATCCTTTTCAACCACTTGGCTCATTTTAGCCATATTGTCGAATAGTTGGACTGTTATTATAAATGGCTGCTTTAATGTTCTGCCAGGAAGGAGTTGGTCAACCAACATCTTGCTTCTAGGGCCAAGACTTCGGTAGAAGCAATCAATGAGGATTGTACCGGGAAGTTCATGAATAGGGCATTGGGTTAGCAATTCATTGAATCTTGCCCATTCTCATTGATCCTCTCATCCTCCAATTGCTTGAAGGTTAGGATACGATCCCGATACATCATTACCTCTAATGGAGGAAACTCCATTAACTCCCGAATATGTCTTGCTTTCCCTTTTTTAGATTACGACAAAACATAAAACAAAACTAAGAATTAACAATACCATGGGTTAAGGGGGGCTTTTCTTGCACTTTTTGACGTCTCCTTTTCCCTTTCACCACACCCCCAATGTAAGCTTTTGGGCCTAAGTTGACTACTCGCTAAACCACAACTCAAAAGGATTGTAGGTAGTGGTTCAAGTAAGGTCTAGGGTTCATCAAGGTTCTTCCAAAGAGAGGTAAGGTTCAAAAGGTGTTCAAAAGAGATTCACACGCTCACAGGTAGGCTACAAAAGAAATATATGTCAAATTTGGCTCACACTCTTTAAAGTTGCCTGAGATCATCTCAAGATGACACCTTTCTAAATCGATCAGACTAGGGCAAATTCTAGGTTTATTCATGCAAGTTTCATAGCAAGCTAATCACACAAAGCATCGACACTTAAGTCAAACAAGACTACACATTTCGCTAGTGTGCAATGGTCATTACAAGAGAATCAATTTGATAAATAGCTAATCACAACATCATGCAACGAGTTCACATATTATCTATGCAACTTCAATTGGTCTCATCCTAGTTGTACATTCATGTTCGTTCGATTGAGCGCACTATTCAAGTCCTCGGTATTGATCAAAACTGAGAATCAAATTTTTGCAAACGAATAGCCACATTCAACTCATGAGGGGTGGCAAAAATGTACGAAAAATTCAAAATTTTTGGAAGGGTCAAAATCATTTGCAATTAAAAACAAAAAAGAACCATGAGCTCAAACATCCATAAAAACAGTGTAAAAACTGGTATAAACAGAACAGTGCATATATAAACACAAACATGAACAAAAAGTAACACACTAGAGGGACCTCACCCTACCACAAATAAAAATATTTGTCCTCAAATACAAGTAATAAATATCGAAAGACTTGATCGTGCTCACACACTAACATCCTCGCCTCTAGAGCATCAATAGTAGTGCTCAGTGGTCTCACAGCATTGTCGAGGGCAGCCTGAATCATGCCTGGAATGAAGTTTTCTATGTTGGCAGTCTGACAATTAGTAGTTTGGGAAAGTTGTCCCATTCTGATCAAGGATGACTGGGTGATTGGTTCACAGGGGGTAACAATAGTTGTAGGTCTGGGTGGTAATAAAGCAACAGGGGGACCTGTAAAGTCAAAAGGGGTGGTAATGACATAGGATATACCTGAAAGTCCAGGAGCTGGAGTAGGAAAAGATGCCTCTGCAGGTATAAATCTAGTGTCCACAACATCCTTCTGTCTCTTTTCTTCCTGGTCTTCAAGTTATTCGACTTCGATCTTTCGGATACTAGTGGAGGCGGTGACAACCAATTCCACATCCTTCGTTGATTTTCCAAGCACCCGAGCTCTTTTACATAATTCAATGATTAATACCGGGAAAGGGAGAGATGTTTGGCCCTACTTTGCATGCATATGGATTTTAGGGGAAATGATCTTCCTAAGATATATCCTGGTATTCTCCATGATGCATCCAAGACAAGCTGCCTTAGCATGACGAAGGATTTATTCATTATGTGATGGCATAATTGTGTTGTTAATGAATCCGAACCAGTATCGTACAGCTATGTTCAGATTTTTCTTCTCAATTGGAACTCCTTCTGCTAACCATGTCGGAGCATTATCATCTGAGTCTAGCAGAGCTAGCCACTTTTTCATTGCATCCAACTTCTGTGTCTTGGTTAACTACTGGAAGTGCACATTAATCTTATCGGACATTCCCAAAGCTATGTTGGTAGTCTCACTGTCACAAGCTACCTTCCATCCTCTGAGAATCACGTGGTCAATTGCTTTAAAAGATGAGACTAGCCTTTTTCGTTGAGGTATGCATCGTAGAACTCGCTAACCCATCTTGGTATGTAAGATCCGCGATGTCGTGTGAAGATTTGGAATTTGTGATATTTCAGGCATTCCATCACTTCTGGATTCCTATCAATAACCCCATCTATGGAAAGTCATTTCTCCTCAATGATCGTTCTCTGACCATCTGCCTTTGATCTATTCATTGATCCATATTTGGGACCTTGTACTAGATGTGCCAGCACTGATGCTTGCCCTGGAGCTGGAGGAGTTGGAGTGGTGGACTGACTATCTTTTATCCGATATGGGTTATGTATCCTATCGTAACTCATCCCTCATTGCCTCTGTCTGGTAATCTTCGTTAGACTCTGCACTCTCACTGTTATATGTGGGTGGCTCGGTGGTGTATAAGCATGTGCTGTCAGAGCTTGCGTCGGATAATTTGGAGGTTTTGCCTTTCCCCTTGCTTTTTGCAGTTGTGGTTGCCTTGCCCCTGGGAGGAGGTGCGTTTTCACAGATCACAATTCCTTTTTACCTTCCTCTGATTGATCGAGTGGCCATATTTGCAAAATGTTACAGAGATTAGTCAGTAATTACATTGTAGCACTGAATTGCAGACAGAATTGCTGATCTAATCAGCGAATCGCTGAATCTCTTGGGCGATCATGAATATGTCTGCCAAAATTTACAGAGCCCACAATGCTTAAGATATGAAATTAAAGGCATTTTAGGACTAGTAGGTGAACCGCCGAGTGATTCGGCGAGCTCAACCTAGCTTGCCGACTGACTTAACATGCCTAAGACTCAACTCACTTTTCAAAATCGATCTTACTAACCTCAAAAGCAAAATTAAATGATGCATTAATGAAATTTATCCCAGACCCATATCATCCATTCATGGTCAACACCCATTATGCATAGTTTTCCACATTTAGATTCAAGGTAAGCAGAACGAAAGAAAAAATACTTTGAACAGTAAAAGCAAATAGGCCCCAATTTACAAATCAGAAGCAGGTACTCGAAAACTTCTACTCATATAAGAGAGATCTAACACGCATCAATGGACTCTTAGATTGCAGATGAGGTTGAACTATTCAAAAGTGAATGGGGTTTTTTCATAAACTAACCTTTTTGCTGAGTAAACAATATTGTAATGCTAAGTGGCAACGAAAGTATAAGTTCCAAGCGCTAATTCGTGACTAAAGTACTACTTTAAGGTGAGAGAATGTAAATTACTACCTTGGTGTGTGAAGTTATGGAGTTTGAATGTGAGAAAGAATGAAGAAGTATGTCTGATGGCAATATATGTCATTCAATTTGTGTCCATTTGGAGACGCTAGTCGCACTTGCCAACCCACTCAGCGATTCGCCAAGTGGTTATTTATCCAACCCTTCTTCAGAAATCTTCAATTTTTAGTGGGTGAATTCGGCGGTCTGCATCGAGATCGCCAAACGTTTTAGCAATGCGCTGAGTAGCTTTTCAAGTCCGCTGAGTTTTACATGCTCTGTACAACTCTTGTATTGAGCCAAACGGTGGATCCAGTCAAGCTCGCAGACCTGTTTGGCAACTCGCGGAATGGACTTTCTGTTCGCCAACCTGAAATATTCCACACTTTACTCATTTTAACCTGCAACACAACACATCATTATTATAAAAGTAAAATCCTAAACGTTTAAGACCTTGGGTTGCCTCCCAAGAAGAGACTTATTTACCATCGTGGCATGATGCAAATCTTTGCTCAAGTTTCGTTGTTGGGGTTGGCCAGGTCCTCATTAGGCCACCCTTGTTTCTCTGTTGATGGAGTTGAGGCAACGCATGACTCATCAGGTCCTCGAGAAGTTGAACAGCTTTGGAATGAGACGAAATAATTCATTTCATTCCTTCGATGTCTTCTTTCAATCCCTCGAGCACTTTGTCTTGCTCAGTCACCTTGTGGAATATTGTTCAGAGCATTCCCTCGATGCTCTTGATCTCCTTGTTCTCATTATTTCTTCTATTATGAGGGGGAATGTGTTTATCCTTCTTTTTGCAATGAGCTTCGACCTTCACCGTATTTCTTTTTAACTCATCCATTTAGGTAATTAGTGTTGTCATCAAGAGATCCTTTTCAACCTCTTGGTTCATTTTAGCCATATTGTCGAGTAGTTGGACTGTTATTATATAAGGCAACTTTAATGTTCCGCCGGGAAGGAGTTGGTCAACCAACATCTTGCTTCTAGGGCCAAGACTACGGTAGAGAAGTTTATGAGTGGGGCATTGGGTTAGCAGTTCATTGAATCTTGCCCATGTCTCAATGATCCGTTCATCCTCCAATTTATTGAAGGTTGGGATACGTTCCCAATACATCATTACCTCTAATGGAGGAAACTCTATTAACACCCGAATATGTCTTGCTTTCCCTTGTTTAGATTTTGACAAATCACAAAACCAAACTAAGAATTAAGTTAGTCAATTACAACTAACCAGAAAAAAAATTCCACTAATGTAAAAATTCTCAAATACACCATTCCCCGACAGTGGCGTCATTTTCATGCTTATCGTGACCAACGACACTATTCTACGGTATGAGTGTCTACGATCATCGATAATATAGTAACCTAACTAAAGGTTGGGGTCGTGTCCCAAGGGAATGGTTTTGAGAATTGATAGAAAAATGCAATTTAGCTCTAACTACTCGTAGCTAAAGACATTAACGATTAAAAACATAGTCTATTAAAGGGGGCGACACAAAAGTGTCAAATATCGATTGGGGGTTTTGTCACAAGTAGTATTAACAGAAAAAATTAACAAGAAAATCAAGTTTGGGAAATGTTCTTGGGGTGTGACCGCAATAAAAGTTGACACAAATCATTGGGTACATGCTTTCAATAGGAAATTTGCAAGATAATAGTGACTAGGTTAAGCTTTAGATGGAAATAAGTTCCCTCTCAGGCAAATTACCCTGTTTCAAATGGGTTCCTCTAGGACACCCATTTGCCATATGAAGTCCAGCCTACGCCTTACCCCACTCACTCTTTCGAGTTGAGTGTTAGGATATGGGACTAGGGCTCACCCTCTCGGGTTGAACCTCATGTCGACCCACTCCTTAGGCCATCAGTCTAGTGGTCTTAGTTTCGCGACCTCCCTCTCGAGAAAGCCAAAAATACATGGGTGGTTTTGTATTTGCATCTACAAACCAATTAAATTATACCATAACCACTAGGTGAAATCACCATTAAAATACATCTACCCTATCAGCAAGCAAGACCCAACAACAATATCTACACATATTTGCTAAATCACACCCCAAGAATTGGGGTTTTTAGCCACACATAAAGAAATAAAAAAATACACCTAAAATGATACTAAAATCAAATGGATATAATACATTAAAACTTGATTTTAGAAAAGGAAGAAGAATGGAGAAGACCCACTTCCAACTTGGGGAAGATGAAATCCTTCTCTCTTCAAGTCTCCCACAAAATCCTCTCCAAACTTGAGAGAAAACATCTAAAAACGTACTATTCTATTCTGAATATAATAATAATGGTTCAAATCTTCTAAAATTAATAAAGAATTTAGTAATTATAGCCATCAGAAATTAGTGCAGGCGGATATTCGGCGAGGTTAGTCGAGTCCGTCGAATAACTCGGCGACTCGCCCTTCTTCTGTCTCATCGCCGTTGAGTGCTTGCCTACAACATCTTCACGTTTTAGACCATTGGGTGGTATAGTACTGCTTCACGGAAATATTCAGCGAAGTGTCGACTACTCCTTTCATCGCCTTTTTAATCCTCTTCCTTCAGGGCTTCGCATACTGGAACAAAGGGCAGAGTCTATCCTTTCGACGAATCACCAAAGGTTCTTGGCGATGCACATGCTTCAACTTCTTCGTTCTTTTCAGTCTTTTTGTTCCTTTTTGTGCCTAAGTGTCCATGCTTCCACTAAAACATCAAATACCTGAAACTTAAGAGTCTTCATCAGATATTGAGACAAAATAAGTATTCGAGGACACTATTTCTATCAAAATGAGTCCAATTTGTGGACTCATCAACACCCCCAACTTAAACTTTTGCTTGTCCTCAAGCAAACTTCAGTTCAGCCATTCAAAAAGGTTGTCTCAAATAGTGCTACACAAGATTCAATAATGAGTGCACACATCAAGCCTAAATTTACTTATGCAAGGATCAATTATGTACTGAAAGATTCAAGTTGCGACACACCATTACCAAAGATTCTGATGCTCGCAATACTTGCTACTTGTGCAGGTTCAAGCTCAACAAAAAGTATCTAAATGCCCTCACTTGGAGAATGATTCCATATTCACACACATAGGTTAATCAATTCATGATCAGGAATCAGATGCAACGCTCACACTACAAAAAAGAGGAACACAATGCATGTTTTCACCCATAGGTTTGTTCTTATTTTCCAATCGTCTTTCGATTCGGCTTACTCAAGGTCAAAAATATCTTTCTAAGGCTTGTAATGGGGCTGAGTGCAAAGGTATGGTCATTTATGCTCAGTGACTTTTTCCTCGTGAGTTGTGGCATTCTCAAGGCATTCCCTTCTTTTCCTTTATCAATTCTTTTTCTAGTGATTCTAAGTCGCCTTTTTATTCTCCTCCATGGATTGCTTGAAACCCAATTCCCTTCGGACTTTATTCCACATTTCTTTCTTTTTTTTCTTTTTTCTTTGAATTGAAGTGGTTCCATTTTTATGCATTACCATGGGTTAAGGAGGACTTTTCTTGCACTTATTGACTTCTCCTTTTCCCTTTCACTACACCCCCAACGTAGGCTTTTGGGCCTAAGTTGGGTCCACGCTAAACCACAACTCAAGAGGATTGTAGGTAGTGGTTCAAGTAAGATCTTGGGTTCATCAAGGTTCTTCCAAAGAAAGGTAAGGTTCAAAGGGTGTTCAAAAGAGTTTCACACGCTCACGGGTAGGCCACAAAAGAAATATATGTCAAATTTGGCTCACACTCTTTGAAGTTGCCTAAGATCATCTCAAGAGGACACCTTTCTAAATCAATCAGACTAACAGGGAAAATTCTAGGTTTATTCATGCAAGTTTCAAAGCAAGATAATCACACAAGGCATCGACACTTAAGTCAAACAAGACTACACATTTCGCTAGTGTGCAATGGTCATTACAAGAGAATCAATTCGATAAATGGCAAATCACAACGAGATGCAACGAGTTCACATATTGTCTATGCAACTTCATTTGGCCTCATCGTAGCCATACATTCATGATCGTTCGATTGAGAGAACTATTCAAGTCCTTGGTATTGATCAAAACTGAGACTCAAGTTTTTGCAAATGAATAGCCACATTCAACACATTAGGGGTGGCAAAAATGTGTGAAAAATTCAAAAAATTTCGGAAGGGTCAAAATAATTTGCAATTAAAAACAAAAGAGAGCCATGAGCTCAAACATCCATAAAAACAGTGTTAAAATAGTTATAAATAGAACAGCTCTGATTTTGGATTAGCTATATGCTCCATTCCATTTCCATGTCCTACGGTATTCTAAGGCATTTCGAGCACCTCTAGAATTCCCACTGTTCCAAAGATCATGGATATATCAGTGGACTTTAGGTAATCCACATCTTTCTTCAACTCTGCAATGGTGGCCTTTGTGGCTGTTACTTCCTTTGTGGCTCCTTGATCGTGCTCACACACTAACATCCTCGCCTCTAGAGCATCAATAGTAGTGCTCAGTGGTCTCACAGCATTGTCGAGGGTAGCCTAAATCATGCCTAGAATGGAGCTTTCTATGTTGGCAGTCCGATAATTAGCAGTTTCGGCAAGTTATCACATTAGGGTCAAGGATGCCTAAGTGATTGGTTCACAACGGGCAACAACAGTTGTAGGTCTGGGTGGTAATAAAGCAGCAGTAGGACCTGTAGAGGCAAAAGGGGTGGTAATGACATAAGATATACCTGAAGGTCCAGGGGCCAGAGTAGGCAAAGATGCCTCTGCAAGTATAAATCTAGTGTCCACAACTTCCTTCTGTCTCTTTTCTTCCTGATCTTCAAGATATTCGGCTTTGATCTTTCGGATACTGGTGGAGGCGGTGGCAGCCAATTCCATATCCTTCGTTGCATCTCCAGGCACCCGAGCACTTTTGCATAATTCAGTGATTAATACCGGGAAGAGGAGAGATGTCTAGCCTTGCTTTGCACGCATATGGATTTCAGAGGAAATGATATTCCAAAGATTTATCCTAGTTTTCTCCATGATGCATCCAAGTCAAGTTGCCTTAGTATGACGAAGGATTGATTCATTATGTTATTACATAACTGTGATGCTGATGAATCCAAACCAGTATCGTGCAGATATGTTTAGATTTTTCTTCTCAGATGGAACGCCTTCTAGTAACCATGTCGGAGCATTCTCATCTCAGACTAGAGGAGCTAGACACTTTTTCATTACATCCAACTTCAATGTCTTGATTAAGTGTTATCAGTGGTCATTAATCTTATCGGACATTCCCAAAGCTATGTTGATAGTCTCACTGTCACAGGCTACCTTTCTTCCTCTGACAACCATGTGGTCAACTGCTTTCAAAGATGAGACTAGCCTTTTCCGTTGAGGTACTAATGCATTGTATGCATCGTAGAACTCTCTAACCCAGCTTGGTAGGTAAGATCTACGATGTCTTGTGAAGATTTGGAATTTGTGGTATTTCAGGCATTCCATCACTTCTGGATTCCTATCAATAACCCCATCTAAGGAAAGTCATTTCTCTTCAATGATTGTTCTCAGACCATCTGCCTTTGATGTATTCATTGATCCATGTTTAGGACCTTGTACTGGATGTGCCAGCACTAATGTTTGCCCTGGAGCTGGAGGACTTGGAGAGGTGGACTGAATATCTTTTATCTGATATGGGTCATGTATCCTATCATAACTCATCCCTCCTTGCCTTTGTCTGGTAATCTTCGTCAGACTCTGCACTCTCACTGTTATATGTGGGTGGCTCGGTGGTATAGAAGCCTATGCTGTCAGAGCTTGCGTCAGATAATTCGGAGGGTTTGCCTTTCCGCTTGCTTTTTGCAGATGTGGTAGTGTTGCCCCTAGGAGGAGGTGCATTTTCACATATAACAATTCCCTTTTCCCTTCCTCTGGTTGATCGTCTGGCCATATCTGCAAAACGTTAGAGAGATTAGTCAGTAATTACATTGTAGCACAAAATGCAGACAGAATCGCCAAACTAATCAGCGAATCGTTGAATCTCTTGGGCGATAATGAATATGTCCGCATAAAGTTATAGAGCCCACAGTGCTTAAGATATGAAATTAAAGTCTATTTAGGGCTAGTAGGTGAACCGCCGAGTGATTCGGCGAGCTCAACCTAGCTCGCCGACTGACTTAACGTGCCTGAGATTCAACTCACATCTCAAAATCGATCTTATAAACCTCAAAAGCAAAATTAAACCATGCATTAATGAAATTTATCCCAAACCCGTAGCACCCAGTCATGGTCAACACCCATTATGCATAGTTTTCCACATTTAGATTCAAGGTAAGCAGAACGAAAGAAAAAGTACTTTGAATAGTAAAAGCAAATAGGCCCCAATTTACAAATCAGAAGCAGGTACTCAAAAACTTCTACTCATATCAAAGAGATCTAACACACATCAATGGACTCTTAGATTGCAGATGAGGTTGAACTATTCAAAAGTGAACGGGGTTTATTCGGAAATTAACTTTTTTGCTGAGTAAATAATATTGTAATGCAAGGTGGCAATGAAAATCTGAGTTCCAAGCGCTAATCCATGACTAAAGTGCTACCTTAAGGTGAAAGAATGTAAATTACTACCTTGGTGTGAAGTTATGGAGTTTGTAAGTGAGAAAGAATGAAGAAGTATGTCTGATGGCAATATATGTCGTTCAATTTGTGTCTATTTGGCGAAGCTAGTTGCACTTGCCAACCCACTCGGCGATTCGATGAGTGGTTATTTATCCATCCCTTTCTTCAGAAATCTTCAATTTTCAGTGGGGGAATTCGGCGGTCTGCATCGTGATCACCAAACTTATTAGCAATGCACCGAGTTGCCTTTAGAGTACGCCGAGTTTTACAGGCTCTGTACAACTCTTGTATTGAGCCAAACGGTGGATCCAGTCAGGTTTGCATACCTGGTTGGTGATTCGCGGAATGGTCTTTCTGCTCGCCAACCTAAAATTTTCCACACTTTCCTCATTTTAACTTACAACACAACACAACATTATTCATAAAAGTAAAATCCTAAAAGTTTAAGACCTTGGGTTGTCTCCCAAGAAGCGCCTTATTTACCGTCGTGGCACGATGCAAATCGTTGCTCAAGTTTCATTGTTGGGGTTGGCCAGGTCCTCATTAGGCCACCCCTTATTTCTTTCCTGATAGAGTTGAGGCAACGCATGACTCATTAGATCCTAGAGCAGTTGGACAGCTTTGGGATGAGACCAAATAATTCATTTCATTCCTTCGATCTCTTCTTTCAATCCCTCGAGCTCTTTGTCTTGCTCGGTCACCTTGTGGAGAATTGTTGAGAGCATTCCCTCGATGTTCTTGATCTTCTTGTTATCACTGTTTCTTCTATTATGAGGGGGATTGTATTTATCCTTCCTTTTGCAATGTGCTTTGACCTTCACCATATTTCTTTTTAACTCATCCATTTGGGTCATTAGTGTGGCATCAAGAGATCCTTTTCAACCTCTTGGCTCATTTTAGCCATATTGTCGAGCAGTTGGACTTTTATTATATAGTGCTCCTTTAATGTTCCGCCAGGAAGGAGTTGGTCAACCAACATCTTGCTTCTAGGGCCAAGACTTCAATAGAAGCAATCGATGAGGATTGTACCGGGAAGTTGATAAGTGGGGCATTGGGTTAACCGTTTATTGAATCTTGTCCATGTCTCAATGATCCGTTTATCCTCCAATTGACTAAAGGTTAAGAAACTATCCCGATACATCATTACCTCTAATGGAGGAAACTCCATTAGCACCCAAATATGTCTTGCTTTCCCTTGTGTAAATTTCGACAAATCACAAAACAAAACTAAGAATTAAGTTAGTCAATTACGACTAAGAAGAACAAAAATTCTACTAATCTAAAAATTCTCAAATAACACAACTCCCCGGCAGCGGCGCCATTTTGATGCTTATCGTGACCAACGACACTATCCTACGGTATGAGTGTCTACGATCGTCGATAGTGTAGTAACTCAACTAGAGGATTGGGTCGTATCCCAAGCGAGTGGTTTTGAGAATTGATAGAAAAATGCAATTTAGCTCTAACTAGTCGTAGTTAAAGACATTAACGATTAAAAACATATTAAATTAAAGGGGGCAACACAAAATTGTCAAATATCGATTGGTTATCGGGTTGAAAAAGCGATCAAGAACCAGATCCACTGGAAAGACTGGAGTAGTATCTTCATTGGTTTTGTCACAAGTAGTGAAAACAACAAAAATTAACAAGAAAATCAAGTATGGGGAAATTTTCTTGGGGTGTGACCGCAATACAAGTTGAGATAAATCATTGGGTACATGTTTTCAATAGGAAATTTGCAAGATAATAGTGACTAGGTTAAACTTTAGATGGAAATAAGTTCCCTCTCGGGTAACTTACCCTGTTTCAAATGGGTTCCTCTCGGACACCCATTTGCAGTATGAAGACCAACCAACGCCTTACCCCACTCAGTCTCTTGAGCTGAGTGTTAGGATATGGGACTAGGGCTCACCCTCTCGGGCTGAACCTCATGTCCACCCACTCCTTAGGCCATTAGTCTAGTGGTCTTGGTATTATGACCTGCCTCTCGGGAAAGCCAAAAACACATGGCTGGTTTTGTTTAGGCACCTACAGACCCAATAAATTAAACCACAACCACTAGGTGAAATCACCATTAAAATACATCTACCCTATCAGCAAGCAAGACCCAAAAACAATATCTACACATATTTGCTAAATCACACCCCAAGAATTGGGGTTTTTAGCCACACATCAAGAAATAAAATAATACACCTAAAATGATACTAAAATCAAATGGGTATAAGAAATTAAACCTTGATTTATGCAAAGGAAGAAGAATGGAGAAGACCAACTTCCAACTTGGGGAAGATGAAGTCCTTCTCTCTTCAAGTCTCCCACAAAACCCTCTGCAAACTTGAGAGAAAATATCTAAGACTGTACTATTCTATTCTGAATATAATAATAATTGTTCGGATCTTCTAAAATTAATAAATAGTTTAGTTTTTATAGCCATCAGAAATTACTGCAGGCGGATAGTTCAGCGAGGTTAGTTGAGTCCGCCGAATGACTCGGTGACTCACCCTTTTTTCTGTCTCATCGCCGTTTAGTGCTTGCCTACAACATCTTCACGGTCTAGACCATTGGGTAGTATAGTACTACTTCACGGAAATATTCGGCGAAATGTCGACTGCTCCTTTTATCGCCTTTTTAATCCTCTTCCTTCAGGGTTTCGCATACTGGAACAAATGTCGCAGTCTATCCTTTCGATGAATCACCAAAGGTTCTTGATGATGCTCATGCTTCAACTTCTTCGTTCTTTTCTGCCTTTTCGTTCCTTTTTGCGCCTAAGTGTCCATGCTTCCACTAAAACTTCAAATACCTGAAACTTAAGAGTTTTCATCAGATAATAGACAAAATTAGTATTCGAGGACACTATTTCTATCAAAATAAATCCCTAAATGAGTCCAATTTGTGGACTAATCAACACCCCCAACTTAAACTTTTGCTTGTCCCAAGCAAACTTCAGTTCAGCCATTCAAAAAATGTGTCTCAAATAGTGCTACACAAGACTCAATAATGAGTGCACACAACAAGACTAAATTTACTTATGTAAGGATCAATTATGTACTCAAAGATTCAAGTGGTAACACACCATTACCAAAGATTCTCATGCTCGCAATATTTGCTACTTATGCAAGTTCAAGCTCAACAAAGAGTATCTAAATTCCCTCACGTGAAGAATGATTCCATATTCACACACAGATGTTAATCAAATCAATATCAGGAATCAGATGCCACGGTCACGGTCAAAAAAAGAGCAACACAATGCATAGGTTTGCCCTAATTTTCCAATCGACTTTTGATTCGGCTTACTCAATATCAAAAAGGTATTTCTAAGGCTTGTAATGAGGCTGAGTGCAAAGGTATAGTCATTTAGGCTCAGTGACTTTTTCCTCGTGAGTTGTGGCATTCTCAAGGCATTCCCTTCTTTTCCTTTATCAATTATTTTTCTAGTGCTTCCAAGTCACCTTTTTAATCTCTTCCATTGATTGTTTGAAATCCGATTCCCTTCGTACTTTATTCCACATTTCTTTTATTTCTTTCTTTTTTGTTGAATTGAAGGGGTTCCATTTTTATGCAATACCATGGGTTAAAGGGGACTTTTCTTGCACTTCTTGACTTTTCCTTTTCCCTCTCACCACACCCCCAACGTAGGCTTTTGGGCCTAAGTTGGCTACTCTCTAAACCACAACTCAAGAGGATTGTAGGTAGTCGTTCAAGTAAGGTCTAGGGTTCATCAAGGTTCTTCCAAAGAGAGGTAAGGCTCAAAGGGTGTTCAAAAGAGTTTCACACGGTCACGATTAGGCCACAAAAGAGGTATATGTCAAATTTGGCTCACACTCTTTAAAGTTACCTAAGATCATCTCAAAAGGACACCTTTCTAAATCAATCAGACCAACAGTGAAAATTCTAGGTTTATTCATGCAAGTTTCAACCCAAGCTAATCAAACAAGACATCGACACTTAAGTCAAACATGACTACACACTTTCGCTAGTGTGCAGTGGTCATTACAAGAGAATCAATTCGATAAATGGCTAATCACAACAAAATGCAATGAATTCACTTATTTTCTATGCAACTTCATTTGGCCTCATCGTAGGCGTACATTCATGTCCGTTCGATTGAGAGCACTATTCAAGTTCTTGATATTGATCGAAACCGAGACTCATTTTTTTGCAAAAGTATAGCCACATTCAACTCATGAGGGGTGGCAAAAATGTGCGAAAAAATCAAAAAAATTTGGATGGGTCAAAATCATTTGCAATTAAAAACAAAAGAGAGCCATGAGCTCAAACATCCACAAAAATAATGTAAAAACAGTTATAAACAGAACAGTGCAAATATAAACACATATACGAGCAAAAAGTAGTACACACAGGTGGGCCTCACCCCACCACAAATAAAAACATTTGTCCTCAAATGATAGTAATAAATATCCAAATATTTGAAAGATAACTAAGAACAGGGAGGGAGGTAAAGAGGGTATCCTGGCTATGCGATTGCTCCATCTGTCATGACATTAGTATATGGAGTGACCACCCGAAGGACCAGCTTCACTGGATACTGTAGCAGGATACTTTGCTAAAGAAACTTGCACAGCAACATATATCATGATTTCTTCAATCTCGGCTATGTCGTCCACTATAACTTCCTCAAATATCTTTTCGTCAGTTTCTGCTTCAAATTCAGGATCAGTTATATGCTCCATTCCATTTCCATGTCTTGCGGCAGTCAGAGGCATTTCGGATATCTCTGGAACCTCCTCTATTCCATAGATCATGGATATATCAATGGACTTTAGGTAATCCACATCTTTCTTCAGATCTGCAATGGTGGCCTTTACGGCTGTTACTTCCTTTGTGGCTCTTTGATCGTGCTCACACACTAACATCCTCGCCTCTAGAGCATCAATAGTAGTGCTCAGTGGTCTCACAGCATTGTCGAGGGCAGCCTGAATCATTCCTGGAATGGAGCTTTTTATGTTGGCAATCCGACAATTAGCAGTTTGGGAAAGTTGTCCCATTCAGATCAAGGATGCCTGAGTGATTGGTTCACGGGGGGGCAACAATAGTTGTAGGTCTAGGTGGTAATGAAGCAGCAGGGGGACCTGTAGAGTCAAAAGGAGTGGTAATGACATAAGATATACCTGAAGGTCCAGGGGCCGAAGTAGGCAAAGATGCCTCTACAGGTATAGATCTAGTATCCACAACTTCCTTCTGTCTCTTTTCTACTTGGTCTTTAAGATATTCTGCTTCGATCTTTTGAATACTGGTGGAGGCGGTGGCAGCCAATTCCACATCCTTCGTTGCATCTCCAAGCACCTGAGCTCTTTTGCATAATTCAGTTATTAATACCGGGAAAGGGAGAGATGTCTGGCCCTGCTTTGCACGCATATGGATTTCAGAGGAAATGATCTTTCGTAGATTTATCCTGGTTTGCTCCATGATCATCCAAGACAACCTGCCTTAGCTTGACGAAGGATTGATTCATTCTATGATGGCATAATTGTGTTGCTGATGAATTCGAACTAGTATCGTGTTACTATGTTCATATTTTCTTCTCAATTGGAACTCCTTCTGCTAACCATGTGGGAGCATTATTGTAACACCTCGTATTTTACGTGTACAAGTTCTACATAAATGGAACTTGATTTACATTGGTGGTATAAGTAATGAACTTGATTTCCTAGATGAATGGTGACAATAAAGAAGCTATAAGGGTAACTCCCATACATTAGAATATTGCACGATCGAGTGAACATTAAATTTAGAAGTATTTAAATTCTGAATCGAAGGGCTATATGTAAGTCTAATAGTTAAGGTGATCAAGTGTATATAAGTTTTGAGTTAAACTAAGGAGATTACGCTCGGAAAACGAATAAAAGAATTGAGGTGCTTGTTGGACTTTATAAAGCAAGCCGGTGTGACCTACTTGCTTAGCTCAAATGGGTTAGGTAGATGGGGAAGATTAGTTATGCATTAGTGGGCTCACTTGAGGCCCAAATTAAATAAAAAGGAAAAGGGAATGGAGATGAGGCCTCACACCAATCTATCCAAGTCCAACTACTTGTGCCCAATAAAGATTAAGGCCCAAATTAAGGGTATAATTCTGGCCCATGGCTTAATATTAGAAAGGGGAAAGATTGCAGCCCAAGATAAGTACATAAAGGGCCCATTTTGTGTATATATAATTCCAAGCAAATGCATTACCTACTTGGACCACTTTGACAAATTAGTGGCTAATATTAAAACTTAAGAGGTGGGGAAAAAATAAGACCTTTATAATCCCCAAGTTGCTGGCCATTTCCTCACTTTTAAGAATAGTTAAAAAAAAATAGATTTCTCTCTAAGCTTCTTCTTTCTCTTTCAAAGCATAGCAGCAACCACAAGTTTCCTAGGGTTCTTGGATAAGCCCAAGCCCTTGCAAGGGAAGCTCAAGTTATTGAAAAGTTAAAGTAAAAAGAAAACGAGTTATAAGAATTAAGGTAGACTGACTGCCCTATCTTTGTCTTCCTTAAACACGAGTCTAAGTATGATATTTTAAGTATACTATTGATAAGAACTCGTGCGATGATGATGGGAAACTATGGTTTCACGTCCTCTATTGTATGTTGGATTGTTAGGACTATTTTGGGACGGGTTGATGTGTAAACATATTGGGGATAGCTTGGTTGATGTCTGGAAAGGGTGTAAATTGTTGATATTGAAATATAGTTGTGTAGTGTACAAATGCAATAAAAGAAGGCAGGGATTGAAAGAACACCCTTACTTTGGTAATTACGGGTTTGCTGCCCGAGCATTATTGTTGAATGAGATTGGACTGCCTAAGCATGTTTAGTAACTACTAATACTAGTTTATCACCTACTCTATTGTAGATAAGTATTTGAAAAGAAAGGAAGGTACTTCAAGGTAACTACAAGGTGGTACAACAAGGTATGTAAGGCGTTTCGATTTCCTACTAATTGACATGAAATCTGGACTCGTCCTCGACACATAGAGGCAGCCTACCTCCTCCAACACGACTTATGACCTTGTTCTCACTCTTTAACATGTCTGCACATTCCAATACATGTTCATTGTCAAATCTGTACATATACATTGAATACCCTGTATGAGTTCTCCTTTTGACTAAATAAGGTCCATATATTATTTCAGCTCCTATGCATTTCATTAATTGTGTAACTACTCTCTACGTTGTTGTTCCTGCATTATATGATTACTACACGTCACTTGTTGTCTACATAGTCCCACACCTCAAAATGCTATGACCACCAAAAGAATCATCTCAAATGTTAAGGGAAAAATATTAAATAAATCTGCTTATTGATGGGTGGTATCCCAGGGGTGGAAGAATCACCTAGCATGGGTCGATCCCAATATTACAGGTGGTATCCCAAGGGTTAAAGAAAAGCCTAGCATGGGTCGATCCCGATTTATATGTCTACCACTGATCAGCTGGTCATTTGTATTATATGTTGTGCACAGAGTGTAAAGTAAAGAATGATAAAGTAAAGACAAGAATGTAAAGTACCTGATTCCATAATATGGGAAAAGGTGGTCTTGTATCCTTACATTGGTATATGATTTCATTTGAGTTCTTATTTCACATACAGTACTTTATGCCTTACATACTCAGTACATTCTCCCGTACTGACGTCTCTCCCGAGGGACCTGCAATTCATGTTGGAGGTACAGGAGCTAGTAGATCTCTCTAGTAGGAGAACAGGACATCCAGCGGCTATTGGTGAGCTCCAGGTTGATTCGGGGCTTTCCGAGTCTATAGCATGTATTTTGGTATTGTATAGTAGTTGAGTTTAAGGTGAGGCCTGTCCCGACTTTAACCCCATAATGTTTTATCATTTATAGGCTTCGTAGACTATATATAGTGAAGTGTGGTTGTGCCTCGTGTCTTAGACATCATGGTTCCAACAGCCAAGTCATGTGTACTTTGTTTTGGCTTGTTAATACTGTCTACTTTCATGAAAACATGTTATCCACTATGACAGCACCTTTAAATGTTCATATATAAAGCATGATTATAGGTTGGTTCTCCCGAGCCTTCTCGGTAACGAGTGCCAGTTCGCCTTAATGGGATTTTGGGCGTGACAATAATCATTTGAGACTAGCGAAGCTAGCCACTTTTTCATTGCATCGATCTTCTTTGTCTTGATTGGCAGTGGTCATTAATCTTATCAAACATTCCCAAAGCTATGTTCATAGTCTTACTGTCATAGGCTACCTTCCTTCCTCTGATAACCACGTGGTCAACTACTTTAAAAAATGAGATTACCCTTTTCTGTTGAGGTACTAATACACTGTATGCATCGTAGAACTCTCTAACCCAGCTTGGTATGTAACATCCGCGATGTCTTGTAAAGATTTGGAATTTTTGGTATTTCAGGCATTCCATCACTTCTGGATACCTATCAATAACCCCATCTATGGAAAGTCATTTCTCCTCAATGATCGTTCTCAGACCATCTGCCTTTGATCTATTCATTGATCCATGTTTTGGACCTTGTACTGGATGTGCCAGCACTAATGCTTACCCTGGAGGTGGAGAAGTTGGAGTGCTGGACTGACTATCTTTTATTTAATATGGATCATGTATCCTTTTGGATCATAACTCAGTCCTTTTTGCCTCTGTCTAGTAATCTTCGTCAGACTCTACACTTTCACTGTTATATGAGGGTGGCTCGGTGGTGTAGAAGCATCTGTTGTCAGGGCTTGCGTAGGATAATTCAAAGGTTTTGCCTTTCCCATTGCTTTTTGCAGTTGTGGTAGCCTTGCCCCTTGGTGGAGGTGCGTTTTCACTTATCACAATTCCCTTTTCCCTTCCTCTGGTTGATCGTGTGGCCATACCTGCAAAACATTAGAGAGATTAGTCAGTAATTACATTGTAGCATAGAATTGCAGACAGAATCGCCGATCTAATCAGCTAATCGTTGAATCTCTTGGGCGATAATGAATATGTCCGCCGAAAGTTATAGAGCACACAGTGCTTAAGATATGAAATTAAAGGCTATTTAGGGCTAGTAGATGAACCGCCGAGTGATTCGGCGAGCTCAACCTAGCTCGCCGACTGTCCTAACGTGCCTGAGATTCAACTCACTTTTCAAAATCGATCTTACAAACCTCAAAAGCAAAATTAAACCATGCATTAATGAAATTTATCCCAGACCCATAGCACCCATTCATGGTCAACACCCATTATGCATAGTTTTCCACATTTAGATTCAAGGTAAGCAGAACGAAAGAAAAAATACTTTGAACAGTAAAATAAAATAGGCCTAAATTTACAAATCAGAAGCAGGTACTCGAAAACTTCTACTCATATCAAAGAGATCTCATACGTATCAATGGACTCTTAGATTGCAGATGAGGTTGAACTATTCAAAAGTGAACGGGGGTTTTTCAGAAACTAACCTTTTTGTTGAGTTAACAATATAGTAATGCTAGGCGGCAACAAAAATTTGAATTCCAAGAGATAATCCATGACTAAAGTACTACTTTAAGGTGAGAGAATGTAAATTACTACCTTGGTGTGAAGTTATGGAGTTTGAAAGTGAGAAAGAATGAAGAAGTATGTCTGATGACAATATATGTTGTTCAATTTGTGTCTATTTAGCGACGTTAGTCGCACTTGCCAACCCACTCGGCGATTCACCGAGTGGTCATTTATACAACCCTTTCTTCAGAAATCTTCAATTTTTAGTGGGTGAATTCGGTGGTCTTCATCGAGATCGGCAAACTTATTAGCAATGCGCCGAGTTGCCTTTAGAGTACGCCGAGTTTTAAAGGCTCTGTACAACTCTTGTATTGAGCCAAACGGTGGATCCAGTTAGGCTCACATACCTGTTTGGTGACTCACGGGATGGACTTTCTGCTCGCCAACCTGAAATTTTCCACACATTCCTCGTTTTAACCTGCAAGACAACACACCATTATTCATAAAAGTAAAATCCTAAATGTTTATGAACTTGGGTTGCCTCCCAAGAAGCGCCTTATTTACCATCGTGGCACGATGCAATTCTTTGTTCAAGTTTCATTGTTGGGGTTGGCCAGATCCTCATTAGGCCACCCCCTGTTTCTCTGCAAATGCAGTTGAGGCATGACTCATCAGGTCCTCGAGCAGTTGTACAGCTTTGGAATGAGACTAAATAATTTGTTTCATTCCTTCGATGTCTTCTTTCAATCCCTTGAGCTCTTTGTCTTGCTCGATCACCTTGTGGAGAATTGTTGAGAGCATTCCCTCGATGCACTTGATCTCCTTGTTCTCATTGTTTCTTGTATTATGAGGGGGAATGTATTTATCCTTCCTTTTGTAATGAGCTTCGACCTTCACCATATTTCTTTTTAACTTATCCATTTGGGTCATTAGTGTGGTCATCAAGAGATCCTTTTCAACCTCTTGGCTCATTTTAGCCATATTGTCGAGCAGTTGGACTGTTATTATATATGGTTGCTTTAATGTTCCGCCAGGAAGGAATTGGTCAACCAACATCTTGCTTCGAAGGCCAAGACTTCGGTAAAAGCAATCAATGAGGATTGTACCGGGAAGTTCATGAGTGGGGCATTGGGTTAGCAGTTCATTGAATCTTGCCCATGTCTCATTGATCCACTCATCCTCCAATTGGTTGAAGGTTAGGATACGATCTCGATACATCACCTCTAATGAAGGAAACTCCATTAACTCCCGAATATGTCTTGCTTTCCCTTGTTTAGATTCCGACAAATCACAAAAAAAAAACTAAGAATTAAGTTAGTAAATTACAACTAAGAAGAACAAAACTTCTACTAATCTAAAAATTCTCAAATAACACTACTCCCCGGCAGCGGCGCCATTTTGATGCTTATCGTTACCAACGACACTAACCTACGGTATGAGTGTCTACGATCGTCTATAGTATAGTAACCCAACTAAAGGCTGGGGTCGTGTCCCAAGGGAGTGTTTTTGAGAATTGAAAGAAAAATACAATTTAGCTCTAACTAGTTGTAGCTAAAGACATTAACGATTAAAAACATAGTAAATTAAAGGGGGCGATACAAAAGTGTCAAATACCGATTGGGGATTTTGTCACAAGTAGTAAAAACAACAAAAATTAACAAGAAAATCAAGTATGGGGAAATGTTCTTTGGGTGTGACCGCAATACAAGTTGAGATAAATCGTTGGGTACATGCTTTCAATAGGACATTTGCAAGATAATAGTGATTAGGCTAAGCTTTAGATGGAAATAAGTTCCCTCTCGGGCAACTTACCCCGTTTCAAATGGGTTCCTCTCGGACACCCATTTGCCATATGAAGACCAGCCTAAGCCTTACCCCACTCACTCTTTCAAGCTGAGTGTTAGGATATGGGACTAGGGCTCACCCTCTTAGGCTGAACCTCATGTCGACCCACTCCTTAGGCCATCAATCTAGTGGTCTTGGTTTCGCGACCTCCCTCTCGAGCAAGCCGAAAACACATAGGTGGTTTTGTATTTGCAACTACAAAACCATTAAATTTAACCACAACCACTAGGTGAAATCACCATTAAAATATATCTACCCTATCAGCAAGCAAGACCCAACAACAATATCAACACTTATTTACTAAATCACACCCCAAGAATGAGGGGTTTTAGCCACACATCAAGAAATAACAAAATACACCTAAAATAATACTAGAATCAAATGGGTATAAGAAATTAAACCTTGATTTAAGCAAAGGAAGGAGAATGGAAAACACCCACTTCCAACTTGGGGAAGATGAAATCCTTCTTTCTTCAAGTCTCCCACCAAACCCTCTCCAAACTTGAGAGAAAATATCTAAAAATGTACTATTATATTCTGAAAATAATAATAATGGTTTGGATCTTCTAAACTTATTAAAGAGTTTAGTATTTATAGGCATAAGAAATCAGTGCAGGCAAATAGTTCGGCGAGGTTAGTCGAGTTCGTTGAATGACTCAGCAACTCGCCCTTCTTCTGTCTCATTGACATTGAGTGCTTGCCTACAACATCTTCACATTCTAGACCATTGGGTGGTATAGTACTACTTTGCGGAACTATTCGGCGAAGCACCGACTGCTCCTTTCATCGCCTTTTTAATCGTCTTCCTTCAGGGCTTCGTATATTGTTACAAAGGGTGGAGTCTGTCCTTTCGGAGAATCGCCAAAGGTTCTTGGCGATGCTCATGCTTCAACTTCTTCATTCTTTTCAGCCTTTTTGTTCCTTTTTGCGCCTAAGTGTCCATGCTTTCACTAAAACTTCAAATACCTGAAGCTTAAGAGTTTTCATAAGATATTGAGACAAAATAAGCATTCGAAGACACTATTTCTATCAAAATAAAGCCTTAAATGAGTCCAATTTGTGGACTTATCAGGCTACTACTCACATGCGCTTCACTTTTCTTTTTCATCAAAAGCAATACCTTCCTTTCTAATGTTTTATCTTTACCATTCTTATAGTCATATTATTCTACTTGATTCACTTACCAAAAACAAAAAGTATATCTCACATCAACGACACATATTATCAATGGATATATGATAGCATACTACTTCAAACATATATATGGTTCTAAAATCAGCATGGCCTTCTCAAGTCTTACTTTCTCTTTTTCGTTAAGAGGAGGGCGAGCAACCTAAAATCTATTTGTACATAATATTTCAACTTATTCTTCTTGTAATATGCTTTCACACAAGTCCTATGTTTTATGCCTTTCTTACTTTCTAAATATTGGGAGGTAAAGCGAAAGTTTATAAAACATTTTAGTACATAAAAATGATTATTGTTTTATCAAGAGTACATAAAAATAACTAATACACAAAATTTCAGTTTTAGTCTCCTGCAAATCCCAAGAAAGCATAGTAGGCAATCAAGTATATCATTCCACGGATCGAAGGAAAAAAGTCATCAGCTTTTAAAGTTAAGACACAGTAGAAAAAGTGCTAACTAGAAGAAGAATTGCACGTCACATTTATAGTGGACTTGTAGGAAATTCATTGAAAGATCGAAAAGATTCAGACAATTTGTTCACATACAAAAATAAAACTACTAAAATTCAAAATGGATATGAGCCTAAAAGGCACACAAGATAAAGATCATGCAAAAATCAAATAGATGACAACTCTTATATAGATTAGATAGCACCAATCAAACCAAAATTCTATGTTCAATTAAATGACATACTACTTACTATTATTGTCTAGTAGTGCTAAATAATATACCTCTCAAATTGGTGAATGATATGCAAGGTGTAGAACTCCTGTGTAAAACAAAAAAAAAATAGAAACGTGTTTAATTACTTTAGGCATATCAAACACCTTTGCTACATCAATATAAATAGTTTTTTAATAGCATATGCTCCCACACACTAGGAAAATAATTCATAAGAGGCGTTTCAACAAACAATCAAATTCCTGCAAGGGATTAACAAAGAAGCATGGTGAAAGGAAAAACAAATATATGTATCATCCATTATAAAAATATTAAATGGTACACTTCAATGAAAAGAAAAGAAGAAGAACTAATGAGTCCCCTGCAATGCGAGGGCAAGCACTCAACGGTTCGCAATGAATTACAACATAAATTTAGTGCATTCAACTTTCAGGAACTTTCAAACAAAATATGACCGAGACTTGGCTAAACACTCACATATAGTAACTTTGAATAGCCATTTCACAATTCGAGTCTGTTGAGAACTCTTAGAGAACTGTCAATTAGAAATGCCAAACTTTAGTAGTAAAGAAGCAGTATGTAGAGCAATGCAAGAAAACACAGAGAATTTGAGTATGGAGAAGTGAAAGTGCAAAAATGATGTTCATACAATCTAAGTTGTTTGACTCTTCACTTTTGGTACCGCACCCATGTCAACACAACATGGGTGTGGGTGTGCGAACGGTGTCCGATTTGGTCAATCGATTTTGGGTACTTTGACCAAAATCGATGGGGAATGTTGATTTATGTAATCAATTTAAAAGCTAAGGTGAAATTGAAGAAAAAGGAATACCTTTTTATATCAAAATTTCTATGTCACTCCTTTTCCTTGAAACTCCTTCTAAGATTTTCCTCAAGTTCTCTACATAATATCTCATAATTTAGGTTATATAACTCTATTTTTAGATAGTTTATAATTATTATTAGGCGTACATGAATCCATATCCACAAATCTTAAAAATTAGATCATGAAGGATCTGACCTCTGGATTTGCACCCGTATCGGACACCCGCACTCGAGTCCGAGCAACTTAGCATACTATCATACAAAGACAAAGACCGAGTGTAAACAAACCACGCAAATCTCGTAGATATTATTCTCTCTTCGTTCATCCGAATTGGAAGCTTTCTCCATTATTCATGTTTTGCAATAATTAGAGTTTATTAAAACTTTATGTTAAAAGCATAGCAATTTATTCTACAACCGTAAGTAGACTGACCTTTTACAATTCTTTTGATGACATGGATGGTTCAATTTTTCCTAAAGATCTGATACAACACTTGTTTCTTCCTTATCTAATGGTGCCTAGATTCTTGAATTTTTTTATGTTCATAACTTAAAATCATGTCTTCTTTCATCTTTTCCCCATCATCACGTCAAAAAAAGTATGTGCTTTGTTTTGCATGTGTAAATTAAATCTAGAGATAACACTGAAAAATAGATACCAAGTGATGAAATCCAATGCTTGTAGGTAAATAGGATTTATGCGTATTGATGAATTAAATATAATCTACAGTGGTAAAGTTGTATATGCGCAATCATAGCCAGTGAGTCGAGCATAAATACAAAATAAATGCGCATATAAGCTCTGTCTTAAGAGTGCACATACACACCCATATATGTATGGCACCAGGAGAGGAGCTGCAACCTAAATAAAAGCTATATAAAATATGCAATAGATATTCAATATTGGTCTAATTGCATCTTTTTGATTCCCTTCCTATAAAATCTATTACTTCATCAAAAGAAACATTGCAATAGATGTTCAATATTCGTCATTACCTAATTAATGTACAGCCACAAAATCTACATCTTCCTTTTCTTATAGCTCTTTTTCTTACTTTTTCTTTTTCAATCAGGACCAATGTTTGTACTATGCTCCAGATTCTTGAAGAAAGATCCAAATGATAGATGAGAAACTCATCTAACATTTTTACTCTCTTCTTCTTTGTTTACCAGACATGTAACACTGTCCACCAATTAGATTTGGCAAACTACTGACTATATGTTAGGTATTCCTCTGTCGTCCTCTATTGCTGCCAGTAATGGTAGAAAATATTGTTTTTAAAAGTAAAAAGCACAAACTATGACAACAACCATGGGACTTGGAAGCAAGAAAAAAAGTGTGCACTGCTTTGAAGTGAAGAACACCGTTTACAGAAAATTAAAAGCTACCAACATATATGAATTTAGTATATAAAATTGCAATAAGAATAACTAATTCAAACATCCATTGTACAATAATAGCAATCTGGGATCACCTATTTGTGGTAACAGCTACTGAATTACAACGAACAGAAGGCATATCGGAAGAAATACAAAATGTGCTAGAAGAGTTTCCAGAAGTCTTTGAAGAACCCAAGTCATTACCCCCCAAATAGAAGTCATGATCACTCCATTCCCCTGCAGAAAGATGCAAACCTAGTGAGTATCAGACCTTATCGATACAACTATTTTCAAAAGAATGAAACTAAAAAGTAGGTCAGTGAAATGCTATCTAGTGGGATTATTCAACCTAGTCACTCTCCCTTCTCCTCCCCAGTATTGCTAGTTAAGAAGGAGGATGGGAGTTGGAGGTTTTGCATAGATTATAGGGAATTGAATAAGATGACTATTAAAGATAAGTTCCTTATACCCTTGGTTGAGGATTTAATGGATGAGCTATGTGGGTCTTGTATATAATCGAAGATGGATTTGAGGGCAGGATATCACCAGATCAGAATGAGTACTCCAGATGTGCACAAGACAGGGTTTAGGACTCACCTAGGACACTATGAATTCAAGGTCATGCCTTTTGGCTTGACTAATGCTCCTGCTACATTCCAAAGTTTGATGAATCATGTGTTTTATGCTTACTTAAGGAAGTTTGTCTTTGTATTCTTTGATGATATCTTAGTGTACAGTGCATCTATTCAGGAACATGTAGGGCACTTGAGGAAAGTCATGTTAGTTCTGAAGAAGGAATAATTGTTTGCGAAGTGCTCTAAGTGTGCTTTTAGACAGAACAGGGTTGAATACTTGGGTCATGTCATCACTGGAGAGGGGGTAAAGACTGATGCTTCCAAGATAGAAGCTATGACCAGCTGGCCATTACCCAGAACATTGAAGGCTTTAAGGGGATTCGTGGGCCTGACTGGGTATTATAGGAGGTTTATACAGTCATATAGATTAATCAGCATACCCCTAACCAACTTGTTGAAGAAGAATACTTTCCAATGGACTGATTAGGCAAGTTTAGCATTTCGGGAATTAAAGTTCGCTATGACAAAAGCACCAGTCTTAGCCTTGGCTGATTTTACCAAGACCTTTATCATTGAGACAGATGCATGCTCTAAGGGTATTGGGGCTATCCTAATACATGAAGGGAGACCACTTGCTTACTTTAGCAAGGCATTGAGCCTAAAACATTTAGCGTTATCCACATATGAGAAAGAATTCATGGCAGTACTCTAACCAGTGGATAGATGGAGACACTATCTCCAAGGGGGGCACTTTATTATCAGGACTGACCATCAGAGCCTTAAATATTTGTTGGAGCAAAGAGTGAACACACCCTTACAACAAAAAGGATTGACTAAGCTATTGGGATTGGATTATGAAGTTCAGTATAAAAATGTATCAAAAAATAGAGTAGTTGATGCGCTATCTAGGAGAGATGAAGAAGCGAGCGAAAACATTCAAGTTATTAGTGCTGTGGAGCTGACTTGGATGAAGGAAATCAGTCTCAATTACGAACACGATACTGCCGCACTACAATTGTTGACTCAGTTAATTACTAATCTTAGTGGTATGCCGCCAGGCTACTCCTTGTGTCAAGGCATAATCAGACACAACCAGAAGATTTATACTGGCAAAGGTACTTAGCTCAGGTATATTGTCTTTTAGGCCCTACATCAATCTGCAATTGGGGGACACTCTGGTCAGCAAGGGACTTACAAGCGGGTGAAAATGAACTTTTTTTGGCCAGCCATGTGGGAGCAGATCTTTAGATGGGTCTCAGAATGTGATGTCTGTCAACGTACTAAGATGGAAAATGTGCATACTCCTGGTCTTTTACAACCCTTTCCCATCCCAGCATCACCTTGGCATGACATAGCTATGGACTTTGTGGAAGAGCTTCCCACATCTAGTCACAAGAATGCTATCCTAGTGGTGGTAGAAAGGTTGACCAAATATGGGCATTTTCCTACCTTGAAGCACCCTTTTACAGCCCAGGATGTAGTTGAATTGTTCCTAAAGGAAGTTCACAGGTTGCATGGATTACCCAACACTGTAGTCTCGGACATAGATGCTATCTTTACTCGTCAATTCTGGCAACAACTATCAAAGCTATGGGGACATGACTGACTATGTCAACCTCCTACCACCCCTAAACTGATGGTCAAACGAAAAGGCTCAATTGATTCCTTGAGTCCTACCTCCGATCTATGGTGTTTGTCATCCCAAAGTAGTGGTTGAAGTGGTTGTCATGGGTGGAGTGGTTGTCATGGGTGGAGTGGTTGTATAACACCAACCATCATAGCTCCCTTAACACTACACCATTTTAAGCCTTATATGGCTACGCCCCTACACAGATCCCTATGGGCTCCCTTCCGTACTCCACGAGTACTCAAGTGGGTGTGTGTTTAGCAGAGCGACAACAACTACTCCAGACCCTTAAAGACAACCTCACACAAGCTCAAGACCGAATGAAGTATTATGTTGACCGGCAGAGAACAGATCGAGTCCTACAGGGAGGGGATTTCATCTACTTAAAACTATAACCATATCGTCAATCTTCCATTGCTATGAGAAAAAATTTGAAGCTTAGTGTGCGCTTCTATGGACCATATAATAATCTACAGAAGGTAGGAGTAGTAGCTTATCGATTAGAGTTGCCTGCCAATGCACAGGTACACCCTGTGTTCCATGTCTCTTAATTAAAGAAGAGAATCGACCCTACTATAACACCGCAACATCTACCATCGGCGCGTGATTCTGATGGCTGTATTTTAGTGCAAACAGTGGCCATCCTTCAAAGACAGATGGTTTGAGTTAACAATGCATCTAGAGTAAAGGTTCTTGTTGAATGGGCTAACTTAGGTCCTGAAGCTTCCACGTGGGAGGACTGGAGTTGTATCAGGAGTCATTTTCCAGCGTCCATAGCTTAGTTCTGACTAGTCTCTGACCTTGAGGACAAGGTCGATTTGAACACGGGGTGTATGTTAAGATCAAAGCACATATGGTCATCAGTAGTCTCGTGGGCTGAAGCTAATGGGCTAAGCCTTACAGGCCCAATACTAATAAGCCCAAGGATGCAGATCTTCCTTTCATTCAGTTTGCCTATAACTAACTAATGAAAAGGAGCAAGAAGGCATTATTGGATTCTGGTACAATTCTATATTCCGTCTCATCTTTCTCTCTTCCTATTATGTATCTCCTATCTTCTTCTATAACAACTTTTCTCCTCCATTACAGGTTCAGAGCTCAAAACTAGAAGCTTGTAATTCTTCTTCTACATTCGATTGTAATCATTTTGATTTTAATCATTCGATTTCGATAATAAAATTTAGTCTGAGTTCCATTGATCTCTTATTTTCGCTATTTTTGATTAAGTACATTACAAAACCATGATAAAGAAAAACCTTTGAGAATTTCGCTCACAAAGCCTTTCAGTATTCTCATTGAATTCTTCTTAAGACAATTTTACACCTAAGAAATTGAGACAAAATAGTAATGAGTACACGTATCTGCAAAATCAATTAAAGGAAGAGCAAACTCACAAGATTTTTGGTGAGCTTTACTTCATTCTCGTTCTTACATGTAACACCCATTTCATAGTGATTGATTACTGTTAATTTTTCCCAATTTCCAAACCAAAAACACATAAAAAGTGAAATATGACTTTGACTTTGATAAATAAGAAATCAATATCTTAGGAAAAAACAAAGATTAAACCCAGAAACTGAAAGGAAAACTCCAGAAATTTAAATTAGACTTAAAAATTACCTCTGATTTCGGTAGTCAAATGTGAAATTTCATCACCCAAAATTGATGTTGAATCACTCTTCTCTAATTTGCCATCAATTTCTAAAAGCCCTCTTCTTCGCCAACAGTGAGTATGGGAGAATGAAAAATAGAAAAGCAGTACATGATGGAAAAGATGAAAACTTGGCGTAAGAACCAAAGCAAATTAATGATAAAAGCAAAATAATGAAAAATTGGAGGAGGCAGGAGGACGTGTGTAGTACACATGTTTATTTACCAGTGAATAGGGCACAATGATGTAGTACAATTTTTAATGCTATAGGTACAAAATTGTGGTGTTGTGTTAGTACTCCAGCTTGTTGGCTTATATATAATGGTAATACACACACATATATATATAGAGAGAGAGAGAAGAAGAAGTGAGAGACATCGATTAGCTTAATTTAGTTTGACAATTCATTATTATGGTATTGCATATGAATTTTGATATATGTTAAATCAATGGGTTTATCAATGAATTGGTTGAATTTATTCTCGATGAAAACATAAATTTTTAATTTAATGCAGAATTTGACATAAGAATTTTAATTACTTAATTAAAAACTAAATTAATTTTTAAGCGTGATTTTTTTTTCCAGAAGATTTAAAAAAACATGATAAGAATGATGAAGTTAACTTTTTTTCAAAGAATTCTCAACTCCATTATTATTTGTTGTTCCTTATACCTCAATTATTGAATTGTTTTGTTGTAGGTTCTGTTCTGCTACTATTTATTATTTTTGTTAGTATCTAGTATTTCTTGTACTTCTGTTACTTCTTGTTATGGATTCCTTAGAATTTTTTTAATTCTTCCTTTTTTTTATTTGAAATATATCAGAAATAACCTCTTTATTTTTAAGATTTGTGTATACTCTACCCTCTCAAGACCCTCAATTTGTGGGACTATATTGGGTATGTTGTTGTTATTGTTATAATTATTTGTCAAATGTTAGAGCTTCTAATATATATATATATATATATATATGCGTGAAATACCAGCGCAAAGCATGTATACTAAACAAGTTTATGCGATATTAAAAGTATAAAAGGTCCTTAAAAATATTGTTTAAAATTTATGTCCTTCACTAAAAGACTCTCCTTTATATAAAATCATCTTTTTACTATTTTCCTCAAATAATATTTTATTATCTTTAATTAAAATAGAATTTGACGTGATAAAAAGGAAAAAGAAGAACACGTTTTTTTTTTGGGTTGAAGTGGCATAGATTAATATAACACCAAGAAAAAGGGTTAAAAAGGAGAATTTTTTTTGGTGTTAGTTAGAATAACAAGGGGAAAAAGATGGCAAAGGTTAAAAACAACACCGAGAAAAAGGCAAAATATGGTGTAAGTTAGAATAACAAGAAAAAAAATTAATTTGAGAATAAATAGGAAATTTATTAGTACTCAACTCCTAATATTTAGGAATTATTATTATTATTGATTCAGTTAATGTGGAACCCACGTTATTGTAATATGATAAATAATTTGTGGAAGAAAAAACACCCTACATATCTAGGTAACTCTTTCTTGGAGGAAAAGGTTTTAGACTTCTATAAATTGAGAATCGTTCATTTGTACACTAATACAATAGAATCAACAATATAATCTTAAAACAAAGTCTTGTATAGGGGATATAATTCTCCCAATAATTTTTATTTTTATATTAATCATATGTAGATCAATTGATAAAATAAATTCAGTATATTGAGTTTTTTGTTATAATTTCTTTTTGTTATCATCGTTCAAAGCCTGTTTGTTAGCTTCCGCACATCGTCATGTTGGTTCGATCCCAACAACAAGCTCATAATTTGAGTTCGGTTGTATTTTAAGTGTACATGAAGAGCTCAAACTCACTAAATGAACAAGAGTACAATGAAAAAGAAAAGGATGTGAAGAAGAGATCATTATGCATCTCTAACCAAAATCACTTTATATTTTAAATTTATCGTCCAATTTGTAGAGGAAAGTCATGCAATATAAAAAAAATGGAAATTATGTTCTCATGTATGTTATGTTACTCCTTTTTGTGTTGGTTATTGAATGCCTACTTCCATAGATTAATTAATACTATTTATAAACATATATTGATTATTGTGTAGTTCTCTTAGATATCAATCAACGTACGCAATCTCACTAATTATTTGATGTCAATATTATCAATAGAATTAGAATATTCTTAAAGTACCTTTTATTGTTCCTTGTAAAAATTTTAAAAAAACTTTTAAGAATGGGTCAATTCTTTTAAATTGCAACCGTTGATTATTTCAAAACTATTATAATAGAATAATTAAAAAATCATATCTAGGTAAACTAATCGTATGGATTTAGTTTATTTGGAATTAATATTTTTGATATTAGCAAATAACTAATAGAAGAAAAATAAAATCTTTCATATTTAAAATATTCTTTTCTTAGAGAAAAAAGTTTTTGAATTCTATAAATTGAGAATAATAATAGAATAGTATAAGGGAGATTATTCTCTTTATACGACTCTTAGTCTATTTCTATTTGTCTGATAGAAGAATTGCCACAACATTGTAATGACCCTCGAGGTCATTTCTGTGCTTTTATTGTTTTGCCCCTTCTTGTACCTTCCTTATAGCTTTTGTGTGGTGATGGGTTTGATGGTGCGCTTCTTGAGTTGATCAGTTGAGTTTTAAGTGGTTCTACCCACTTTGGACGCTTAAGGCTGGAAAGAGTTGGCTTGTCATTAGCCGACTTCTTAGGTCATGATGGCACCTACTCTCACAACCCAACTTCCTGAGTCATGATGGCACCTACTAAAATCCACAAGTAAGTAAGTTGACCTATACCCAACACGACAAGTAGTGAGTACAAGGGTTGAACTAAACAGAAAGTAATACTAACAATAAGAAAAGTCAGAAATGCAATGCAAACCAAAGACTAAGTACAGAGGAAACCCTCCCAGTTTCTGAAAGTCACGAGTACATAGTTGTCTAACAATCTAAGGTCAGCCCAGGTGCCATTCCCTGGATAGTAACTAAGAAGGATCAAAATACTTGATCCACTACTAAAGACTCACCCATAGGGATCGACACACGCAACGGTGTTGTCGTAGGCTTAGAACTCATGCCCATACGAGAATCATAATACACACACATAAGAATAGGTAGATCTTGGATCATATAAAGTCAAGGCAGGGTCATGGCATAAAAGAAGAGTACCTGTCACATAATTTGATGCCTCAGCCTCCGCTCTTATTGGAGTTGCATAGAAATGGCCATGTTCGCCTCTGCCCTGGCTATTAGCCCTACCATCAGACCGGCCTCCTTGGGGACCACCCTTAATACCCTGCTATCCACTATGCTAGTCCTGACCCTGACCTCGACCCCAAGCCCCTCTTGACGGTGGAGCTAGTAAAGCTGGTTGTGGAAGTGGAGAAGTACATCTACGCAAAGGTCAATCTTGGCCTAGTGTGATAGTTTGGCAAATTTCCCAAATAGGATATTGATCAGGACAACAGGAACTAGGTTCACATAACACGTACCAGACTTCAAAAGTAAAGAGGCAGGAAGGAAAACTCCTAAAAACAATAATCCAAGTTAAAAAGGAAAACAATAAAAGCAGACAAGTCCAATGCAAATAAGGAAAAAGGCAAACAAGTTTGAAAAGGAAAAGGATTAGTATTCAAGGAAAACTATTTTCCTTCCTTGTAAAAATTGGTCAAGCTGAGATCAATCTCTATAAAAGGTCAAGTTGATATCAATCTCTATAAAAGGACAAGGCTCAAGAACAAAAAAGCTGTCTTTTACCAATTCACAAATCGAGAAAGTTATTCTGAGCGAGGGCCAAACTTGTCACGACCCGAGAATATACCCCGGAAGTGACACGGCATACAAGACTCCAAAAAGTCTCATACAAGCCTCATAGCATTCATAACATTCGATGTAAGGAAAATGGTACGGAATTAAAACTTTCTTTAAAACCATACAATCAAAACTTCATTTAAAACATTCGAAAATAGAGAAAGTCTATTGTCTCACATGGCCATCTAAAACATCTTGAAAACTAAAGTAGGGACACGACCCTTAACAATCGAAAGACTAACAAATGTCTATTACATGAAAGAAGAGAAACATCTAAACACTTATCCTTGATCTATGAGGACATACCACTTAGTCTTGGAGGAATCTCAATCCAAGCTTCAACTAGAGAGTATCAAATTGAGTGCCAATCCCTACACTTCATAAAGGTAAAGAAAATATGCGTTAGCACAATTAAGTACTAAGTATGATAGCCATATAAAAACCATGCTTTAAAACGGACATTTTATTTGAAAGTCAAGATATATGCCATTTTGAGAAAACTTGTCACGACCCGAGAGCACCCCCTAGTCGTAACACGGAGTACTTGACCCCAAAGGGGTCGCATACAATCCCTTAGCACCTACTTAACATAAGAAAATAGAGAATACTGGAAAATTTAAAACTTTCTTTAAATCATAATATCGAAACCATTTCATAAAAGCGGGACTCTTTTCTAACATCTTTGTCTCAAAACTATCTATGAACAACATGAATAAAAGTCATTGGGACGCAGCCCATACAAAGTCTAAAACATAGGAAATGACATAAAGGAACATAAAGGGGTTTGTCCTCGAAGCTATGAGGACTCACCAATCTTCAAGTCTTCTTGCAGTTACGAACCTAGCCTCCAAGCAACTCAATCTCCCAACACCCTACATTTGATTAGAATGTAGGCAATATGCGTTAGTACAAAATGTACCAAGTATGGAAGCTAGCACAACATCAGAAGAACATCTCAAATGGTTAGTCAACATGAGACATAAGCATAAGAGATAGTAACATAATCATAACATAATCATCATAGTCATAGCATAGTCTCCAACACAAGCATCATATAAACATAAGTCAACATGAGACATAGGTAATTAGCATAGGAGATACATTAAGTTCATGGCATAGTATTACTTAGACTTTCATGGTTACATACTTCAACCTTAAGTCTTTCATATTACAAGAGAACTACTTCACAAGCCACCTCCAAGTATACTTGCGCAAATGCAAGGCTAGCATCCCATACTACCATCTAAGCTAAGTACCTCTCTTTGGTCATTCTTGGGCATAGTCCACCTTCATATTCAAGACTTCGGTCTTCATGTCATCTTAATTATAATCTATTTACATGGTTAACTATTAAGCTTCTCGTATGCCATAAGGGTATCATACTTCTAAGTAACCTCAAGACACACTTGTGCAATGCATGAAAGGCATCCCATACTACCCTTCACACTAAGAATAGCCTTAAAGTCAACCTAGTCATATTCACCCTACTTTCGCCTCATTATTATCTTAACTCTCATAACTAAGGGAATCTCTCACCTTTAGTCAACTATAACTAGGAAGGGAAAGTCTAGTCCAATCCTATCTCAAAATCAATCCTATCTCAAGACTTCTCTTTAATGACCCTAAGACATACTTGTGCATTGCGTGCATAGCACCCCATAATACTATACATGCTAAGTACTACCTTAAGTCCTCATGCTAACACTTCTTGGTTTGGAATCTAGTTCCTCTCTTAACTTTAGAACCCTATGAGGTACTCTCTTAAGTAATTCTTAGTTCAACTATGCTTTAGAACACTATGAGATGCTTCTCAAGCATGTCTTAGTTCATAGGATATGGAGATTGCTACTAAGAACCTTAACTCAACTATGTGAAGGTTCCCATCTCATGAGACCTAACTTTGGGAAAACCCACACTCTACTTCATAAGAGTTCCCCCCTTTTAACTTGCATAGTCCTCATATCAACTAGGTGTGGCTCTCTTTTATTGTTGGAGTTCAGACCCTATATTGTCTGACACTCCATCTCATTGTCAATATCCACTTGGAGCCAAACATACACCCTAAGGTTTACTTGTTAAGCCTTGCTTAACACTCATCTCTCATGGAAAGATGTCCTTGACAACCAATCCATGATAAAGTGATTCTATCACTTTCATCTACCAAGCACTCATAAGGTAGGTTAGGTAAGTACAGGCCTTTCACCATAATTCAACCTATTAGACTTCTATTCTCTTTTAGACTTTACTCTCAAAGCCTTAACATTACTAGGTTATCACATTAGCTTCACCCTAAAGTCCTAACTATAAGATCACAAGCCTTACTCTCAAGGTTTCTTTCTAAATCTCTTCTTTATACCTAGATTTCAAGGTAATTTGATCACATTCTTCATTACTATTTCTAGTCTTAATTGATCATGAATGTTCGATTCTAACTTTACAAGTCAAGATCAACCATATACAATAGAGTCTAGGTCAATTCAAGATTATATGATCCTAACTTTGATCAATTTCAACACATAACATTGAATTAGGAAGATCACATATGAACTTTAAACCTTGCCTCTAATGGCATAAACCCACATAGATCACATTCATCAATAGATTATGTTTTACCATATAAATCACATGAATTCATCATCATATCACTAAACAAAGGTAATCTAATCATAATTGAGTGATATCCATTAGATTGGAATCACACCCAAGCCCTACCCACTATGCAATCACAACCGTAGCTAGAATTGGGTTTTTAAGTTCACAATTGGGGGAAATCTAAGGGGGCTCCATGGGTGGAAGAACCCATGGATGAATAAGCTTCACATACCTTAATCAAGCTTGAATAAATGGGGGAAATTCGACCTAGGATGCTTCCCTCTTCCCTTCTCTTCTTCTTTTTCTTCTTCTTTAAGCTTTGGGTTCTTTCTAGAGAGAAAAATGTTTGAGAGAGGAGAGATTTGGGGATTTGATTTAGATTGACTTAGTTGGGATGGTTTATGACTTAAAACTATATATATTGGTGTATAACCCTTACAAAATGACCCCCACTTAATATAAGTCGAATAGGAATTTACCCAAATGTCCCTCACTTGGCAGCCCCGTCCCAGGCACCATGGCCACTTGGACGGTCCGTCAAGGGCACCACGGCCCGTGGTACCGCTCATGGTCCCTTTAACAGTGGCTTCCCCAACTTTTCAAGACCCTAAAATTCCCTAAAACACTAAGGCACCTTCACAGGCACTTTTACGGGCGGTGGTCAAGCCAACGGCTCGTGAAGTGCCTCGTGAACTTGGGGCAGTGTCTTGCCTCTCAAGTGTCTAAGGAATCTCTGTGGACCCCTTCACAGACCGTGGTCCACACCACTGGTCGTGAACCCTTAGGCAGTAGCTTGCCAAGGTTGGGCAGCCTTGGCCCTTTGGCTTTGGCTTGCCCTTTTGCCTTGGTACTTGCCCTTCCCATGCTCAACCAAACTCCCTAAGGTCATCTAGGCTACTAGGTCTAATACATGTCCTGACGTTCAACCACTAAACTCCTCTTTCTAAGCACGCAAAGTCTCATCTACGACTCTTTTTCTCATACATCAAACCCTAGAACCCTAGCTTGTGGCTCTAGTTTGGTCTACTAGTTTCCGGGGTGTTACAATATCTCCCCCTTGGGAACATTCATCCTCGAATGACCCTTCTAAACACTTCTTAAAGGAAAAAACTCTAGACTAGCAGCCCATTATGCATGCACTATATCTAAATGCACACAACAAGAGGGGGAAAACTTCAATCTCAAACTAAACATGCTCAATGCAACTAAAGGGAGTAGGGACTACATCTAACATCCCATTTATGCATGAAATTCTCATAACTCATCATATTCATAGGAGGAACTACCTTCTCCAACTAACCATGCTCAACATACTCTCATGGAGCTCATATGCAACTTAACTCAACAATGTTACAACAAGAGGCAAAACAATGCATGTAAGTCATTTCTAACAAGACCTAAGCATTTTCATGAATATGCACAATAGGAAATCATGGCAACATATAATTACTCAACAACCTTGCTAAATAGGCACACTATCTCCCCCTTGGGAGTAAGCCTACACAATTTCTTTCATACAATAACTCATAACATAAGGCAACAATGAAGCATCATACATCTTAAAGAAAACTTCAAGCCCATCGTAACAAGTCACAATATGACAAGAAATCTGGAAATTCACTAAAGCATGAAATACATACCGGAAAGGGACATGAGGAGATCACTCTTGATCTTCCCTAGATTGGAGAGCATAAAACCTATTCTTCTTTTTAAGTACCCTCTTCCGGATCACTAGAAACAACTTTCTTATCCTCCCTCCCCTTAGCTTTAAGAACCGGGCAATCTCTTATCTTGTGCCCATCCTTCCCACACCCATAGCAACCCTTCATGCCGGCTAGGCACTTACCATAATGACTCCTCCCACACTTGGAGCAAGTAGACTTGGAAAATGGAGACCCACTACCCTTTTCTTTGTCAAACCTAGAGGTGTTGGAAGAATCTTGGCCGTAATATCTTGGTTTCATCCTAGGCCCATCTTGTCCCTCGAACTTAACATTAGAAAAAATCCCTTCATTAGTCCTAGCCGTCTTTACCTCCCTATTCATCTTCTTGAGCTTTGACTCTTCTATTTGTGGGGCAAACACCATAAGGCATGAGATATCCATATCATCAACAAGCATAGCCATACGTCATTCTTCTTCTACCAAATCGGACACCCCCGTCATGAACCTATTCATCAAATTCCTTGGGCTAGCTACCAAGCTTGGAGCATACTTAGACAAAAGGGTGAATTTCAAAGAGTACTCCTTAACACTCATATTACCTTGCTTAAGGTTGATGAATTCTCCCAATTTGGCTTCCCTCAACTCCCGGGGAAAGAACCTATCTAGAAATGCCAACTTAAAAGCTTCCCAATCTATAGGACCCGCTCATATCGGCCTACTATCTTTCCATTGCTCATACCAAATTTGGGCAACGTCCTTCAATTTATAGGCGGATAATTCCGCTTTCTTAATAGAAGGCACCCTCATGATTTCTAGAACCTTATAAACCTCCTCTATGAACCCATTTGGATTTCTTCCACCTTGGAGCCATAGAACTCCGGAGGGTTCATTCACAAAAACTCTCTTACCCTAAAAGCACCCATTCCTCCTATAGGTTTTTCCGGTGCCACCACCTCTCTATTGGCTTGCGCCGTCAAGGCTTGAGCCAATAGTTGCATAGAAGCCCTAAGCTCTCCAAGAGTGGCATTGCCAATTGGAGGGTCATTTGGAACTTGAGGAGGATCTTGTGGAGGGACTTGATTTGGAACATGAAGAGGAACCTCTTGCTCCCCATCACCTTCCTCAACTCTCCTAGCATTAGCCCTAGTATTTGCCATAACCTGGAAAATAATAGGCAATTATAGAAGAAAGACCTACTAGAGCTAAACTTTCATGGCACAACTAAGAGAATGAAGAAGTGAGACTTTTCCTAAGCATCCAATAGCCTCATATTCATAAAATGTGTCGCAACTCACACCCATGAATAAGACTCTACTTAGACGTGGTTTGAGACAAATCCTAAAAGTTTATCCCAAAACCTTATGCTCTAATACCAAGTTTGTCACGACCTGAGAGCACCCCGTAGTCATAACACGACATACTTAACCCCGAAGGGGTCGCATACAAGCCCTTAGCACATTCTTAACATAATATAATAAAGAAAAGGGAAAATTTAAAACTGCCTTTAAATCATAATATTGAAACCATTTCATAAAAGCGGAAGTCTTTTCTAACATCTTTGTCTCAAAAGCATCTATGAACAACATGAATAAAAGTCATTGGGACACAGCCCATACAACGTCTAAAACATAGGAAATGACATAAAGGAACATAAAGGGGTTTGTCCTCAAAGCTATGAGGACTCACCAATCTTCAAGTCTTCTTGCACTTAGGAACCTAGCCTCCAAGCAACTCAATCTTTCAACACCTGACATTTGATTAGAATGTAGGCAATATGCGTTAGTACAAAATGTACCAAGTATGAAAGCTAGCACAACATCATAAGAGCATCTCAAATGGTTAGTCAACATGAGACATAAGAATAAGAGATAGTAACATAATCATAACATAATCATCATAGTCATAGCATAGTCTCCAACATAAGCATCATATAAACATAAGTCAACATGAGACATAGGTAATAAGCATAGGAGATAGATTAAGTTCATGGCATAGTCTTACTTAGACTTTCATGGTTACATACTTCAACCTAAGTCCTTCATATTACAAGAGAACTGCTTCACAAGACACCTCCAAGTATACTTCCAAACTACCATCCAAGCTAAGTACCTCACTTTGGTCATTCTTGGGTATAGTCCACCTTCATATTCAAGACTTAGGTCTTCATGTCATCTTAATTGTAATCTATTTTCATGGTCAACTATTCTCTTATGCCATAAGGGTACCATACTTCTAAGTAACCTCAAGACACACTTGTGCAATGCATGAAAGACATCCCATACTACCCTTCACACTAAACATAGCCTTAAAGTCATCCTAGTCATATTCACCCTACTTTGGCCTCATTATTAGCTTAACTCTCATAACTAAGGGAATCTCTCACCTGTAGTCAACTATAACTAGGAAGGGAAACTCTAGTCCAATCCTATCTCGAGACTTCTCTTTAATGACCCTAAGTCATACTTGTGCAATGCATGCATAGCATCCCATAATACTATACATGCTAAGTACTACTAAGTCCTCATGATAACACTTCTTGATTTGGAACCTAGTTCCTCTCTTAACTTTAGAACACTATGAGGTACTCTCTTGAGTAAGTCTTAGTTCAACTTTGCTTTAGAATACTATGAGATGCTTCTGAAGTATGTCTTAGTTCATAAGATATGGAGATTGCTACTAAGAACCATAACTCAACTATGCGAAGGTTCCCATCTCATGAGACCTAACCTTGGGAAAACCCACACTCTACTTCGTAAGAGTTTCCCCCCCCCCCTTTAACTTGGATAGTCCTCACATAAACTAGGTGTGGCTCTCCTTTCTTATTGGAGTCCGAACCCTATCTTGTGTGACACCCCATCTCATTGTCAATACCCACTTGGAGCCAAGAATACACCCCAAGGTTTACTTGTTAAGCCTTGCTTAACACTCATCTCTCATGGAAAGATGTCCTTGACAACCAATCCATGATAAAGTGATTCTATCACTTTCATCTACCAAGCACTCATAAGGTAGGTTAGGTAAGTACAGGCCTTTCACCACAATTCAACCTATTAGACTTCTATTCTCTTTTAGACTTTACTCTCAAAGCCTTAACATTACTAGGTTATCACATTAGCTTCACCCTAAAGTCCTAACTATAAGATCACAAGCCTTACTCTCAAGGTTTCTTTCTAAATCTCTTCTTTATACCTAGATTTCAAGGTAATTTGATCACATTCTTCATTACTATTTCTAGTCTTAATTGATCATGAAGGTTCAATTCTAACTTTACAAGTCAAGATCAACCATATACAATAGAGTCTAGGTCAATTCAAGATTATATGATCCTAACTTTGATCAATTTCAACACATAACATTGAATTAGGAAGATCACATATGAACTTTCAACCTTGCCTCTAATGGCATAAACCCACATAGATCACATTCATCAATAGATTAGGGTTTACCATAGAAATCATATAAATTCATCATCATATCACTAAACAAAGGTAATTCAATCATAATTTAGTGATATCCACTAGATTGGAATCACAGCCAAGCCCTACCTACAATGTAATCACAACCATAGCTAGAATTGGGTTTTTGAGTTCACAATTGGGGGAAATATAAGGGGGCTCCATGGGTTGAAGAACCCATAGATGAATAAGCTTCACATACCTTAATCAAGCTTGAAACAATGGGGAAATTCGACCTAGGATGCTTCCCTCTTTCCTTCTCTTCTTCTTATTATTCTTCTTCTTTAAGCTTTGGGTTCTTTCTAGAGAGAGAAATATTTGAGAGATGAGTGATTTGGGGTTTTGATTTAGAATGACTTAGTGGGGTGGTTTATGACTTAAAACTATATATATATATATATATATATATATATATATATATATGTGTGTGTGTGTAAAACCCTTACAAAATGACCCCCACTTAATATAAGTCGAATAGGAACTTATCCAAATGTCCCTCACTTGGCAGCCCCATCCCTGGCACCACGGCCAATTAGACGGTCCGTCAAGGGCACCACGGACTATGGTGGTGCCTGTGGTCCCTTGACCAGTGGCTCCCCCAACTTTCCAAGACCCTAAAACTCCCTAAAACACTAAGGCACCTTCACGAGCACTTTTACGAGCCGTGGTCAGTCCAACGGCTCGTGAAGTGCATCATGAACTTGGGGCAGTGTCTTGGACTCAAGGCCTTGCCTCTCAAGTGTCTAAGGCATCTCCACGGACCCCTTCACGGATCGTGGTCCACACCACTGGTCGTGAAGGTGGTCGTGAACCCTTAGGCAGTAGCTTGCTAAGGTTGGGCATCCTTGGCCCTTTGGCTTAGGCTTGCCCTTTTGCCTTGGTATTTGCCCTTCCCATGCTTAACCAAACTCTCTAAGGTCATCTAGGCTACTAGGTCTAATACATACCTTGACTTTCAACCACTAAACTCCTCTTTCTAAGCATGCAAAGTCTCATCTATGACTCTATTTCTCATACATCAAACCCTAGAACCCTATCTTATGGCTCTAGTTTGGTCTACTAGTTTCCGGGGTGTTACAAAACTTCATGAACATAAGCATAAGAAGAATAATATACACACATAACCAACATACAAGTCATTTCACCACATTAGAACATAATCAATATATAAGACATTTCATTACCTTAAGCTTTCACCTCAAGTAACCCCAAGCAATACCTTGTGCAATGTATGAATAGCGTCCCATACCACCATCCACACTAGATACCACTTAAGGCCACCAAAAGTGAACTTACCATTCATCCTGTCCATCTTTACACAATACTCATACATAAGAGACATAAACATTTCATAAGTCATATCAACACATTAGGACCATCACCTAGGGCAACTCTAAGTCATACTTGTGCAATGTATGAGTAGCATCCCATACTACTACTCACACTAAGTACTCCTTTGAAGCCACCCTAGACAAGGCACATTCATACACAATAATTCATGACAAGGAAGTAACTCATAGTACAATCCAAGTATAGCATACATCATCTCATTTAAGCATATAAGTCAGAATTTTTCATAAGCTTCATTAAGAACACCTTCATTCATTAGACATTATATCAATGTTCTCCATTAACATCATCATAAGAGCATACTCATTTCATTTAACATTATAAAAGAACACACCATGACTACTCTCAAAGTTTACTTGCGTAATGCATAGATGGCAACCCATACTACACCCACACTAAGTAGTACATTCTTGAGAAGCCATAGTTCATTAACATTCTTTGTGGGGATAAGCCTTAACCGACATAGACCATGTGAGCAATTCATGGAATCCCGGTGCCACCCTCACTGGATAAGGGATTTGTACTTGCCTAAGGTAGGACCATTACTTTTAGCTTAGGTGGATCCACTAGCTAGACCTATGTGGGCACATAGTTATGGGATAGGGATATTGCTACTAGATACCCCGCCTCAACTCATGTGAGGGCATCCATCTTAATAAATTGCTACTAGAAACCCCACCTCAACTCACGTGACAGCTTCCATCTCAAATCATTATCCACTCGGTGCTTAGCATTATTTCCCACAGAGTACTTATCATTCATTACATTAGTTCATCATTATGGGATAAGAGATTGTTACTAGATACCCCGCCTCAACTCACGGTTGAGTATCCATCTCAAACCCAACATTCATTCATTGGATAGCTCATGGATTCAAAGATGATAATAGCCTTTCAACTAAGAATCCCATATTGTGAGAAGGTCCTTTCACAACATTTCATTATCATTCATTAAAGTACAATTGAGAATAGTATTTCAATCAACCCATCATCATTAACATAATCATAGAAACTTCATTCATTAGTCATTCATGAGTGTGTATATGTGAGAATAACCTTTCACATATAGACTCATCATTCATAGGTGTTAATTGACAAATAACATTCAATCATAACACAATTACATTCTAAACATGATCATAACACTTTCATTGAGATCACACACATATACTTCACATAATAACCATACATATATCCTTCATGAACTTGCCTTCCAAGACTATGAATCAACATCAACCCATAAATCCAAGATACTACAATATATAAGGAAATTGACATGATTCAATAACTAATTCAATATAAACATAAACAATTCAACATATTTCCATGATCAATCAATTCTCAATCACAATTCACAACTTAAGAATTTGGGGGAAAACATGGGTTCATAGGAGAAATCATCTTAATTCATCAAAAATTCAACAATCCATTCGTAATTCATCATATAAAACCTTTTGAAAATGTTTTTGAATTGAACCCATGCATAGATTGAAAACTAGGGTTTTTGGGGAACTTTGGAGACTTGAAATCACTTTTGAAATTGGCTCCTTGAAAGAAACTAAGTCAAGGATGAAGACTACCATACCTTTAGGGAATAACTCCACGTAAATCCCTTGAGAAAGTTGAAAACTTGACCTTGAGAGCTTGAATCCTTCACCTCTAATGGAGGTTTCTACATAGGGAACTTTTAAGAAGAGAGGTGGGTTCTAATTTGTGATTTGAAAAATGAAGTCTAAAATAGAGTTTAATACTTTAAAACCCCTTAAAATACATTAATAACTCAATAATAACCATCCACCAACTTAACTAAACTTAAAATAAATTCACCATGTTTCCCCCACATTTGCTGAACCTATTGCAGAAAATAGTGGCCATCTACGAAACCCCAGCCATGGACCGTGGGTGGGTCCACGGGCCGTGCTGGAAAGCCGTGGTTCATGGCTGCAACTTGGTTTTTGGGGGCTTGACCTACGGAGGCCATCCACAGGGCGTAGGTCCCCATCCGTAGGTCACCACACTTGGACAGATTTTTGGTTTCTTAGGGTCTTGGGGATTAGGATTTAGGATCCTAATCAAGGACCCCTAGGGTAGTCCTTGGGGAGTCGTACCTTGACGTTTAACCCCTAAACTCCTCAACCAAATATCTGGACAACATTCTACCACTTGAAAACCTACAACAGCTCAAACACAAAGTCGTTAGGCTCTAGTTTCACCAATTCATTTTACGGGTCGTTACAAAAATATTCAACTCAATCAACAAAAAAGAAGAAGAAAGTACTAGAGTTAGGATTCTTTCTGAGAGTAGAGTAGTGAGATATGTAACAAGAAGGGAGTTTGACTTCTTCGAGAGTTGAGTTTGAGATTTTTGTAACAAAATGCGAGTTTTACTTCTTGGAGAGTTGAGTTTGAGAGAGTTGTAACAAGAAGCGGGTTTCACTTCTTAGAGAGTATAGTCAGTTCATTGATTATTAAGTTGTAATCGTAAAATTGAGTTTGAAGTTAATAAAACTGTGGTTTTTCCATTCCTTGAGGGAGGAAGGTTTCCACGATAAAATCTCTATTTTATTGTGTTGTGTCTTTGCATATGCAAACATACAAGAACCTGGTTCTTGCACAAAGGGTATGGTTTCTTCACAGTGACCTAACTCACTACAGTCAAAACAATCGGAAGATGATATGCTCCAAAAAAAAAGTCCACCACGGCCTAAATCACTAGCTTGAGACCCATGACTCTGACTAGAACCAACCTCGCTCCGGTTATATCGATCACCCTCTGAACTCTCTGATGAGTCCTGAATAGGCCGAGCCCTATCATGTGCATCTCTGGCCCTGGAACGAGACCCATTATTGCTACCCTCATATCTAGATCTCTTGTCGCTACCCCCTTGGGCCTCATGAAGGAGCATAATCAACAACATCCAGAAAAGAGTGACCTACGAAGACCATAGACTGAGTCTCAATCCTAAGTTGAAACCTCAATCCACAAACAAAACATCAAACTCTCTCCTTCTCAATGGGTAGAATCATGGTGGTGTGACGGGAGAGCTCGTGAAACCTTGCCTCTGACTTGAAAAATAAGAAGAAATTTCTTCAATAGTTAAAGATAGGCTTGTGAAGTTTGATATCAACACGAGCTTAGATAATTATGTATTGATTTATTTTTCCCTTCTATATTTAATGATTAAATTCATGAGGACATCTGTATTGTACTATTTCTTTTCTTCTTCTTTCTTTTTTCTCTATTTTTTTCTTCCGTATCTCTATGATGTCTCTTAAGTTTAGTTTTTATACGAAGAAAGTTTTGAATAGTGATAGACTTGTGTAGTGGATATCAACAAGAGTGATGCCTCACTGCTTTTGTTTGATTTGGGAAAAAAAAAGCTCATGAATATATAGGCTTGTGAAGTGGATATCGACAAGATTTTAGACAATTATGTATTGATTTTACTTTTTCTTCTATTTTTTAATTATAAAGTCGTAATCATATATGTGTTGTATTATTTTTTTTCTTTCTTTCATTCTTTCTTTCTTGTATATCTTTATAATGCCTCTTAAGTTTAATTTTTATACAAACTTTTGATTGTTGCAAGTCTATAATTTCTTTTAGTTCAAATTAGTATTTTAAAATGCTAGAGTAGATCCTAAGAAGATACCACTTCCTCACAAATCTGCTATAAGTACAAATCAAGTTTAGAATTTATAAGTATTTTCTCTTGGTTCAAATTAGTAACTTAATTATGTCGAAAAATCTGCCTATTACTAATCAAATTTTAAAATTTATAATTGATTCCTCAAAAGAAAAAAAATAATGATTAAAATAAATTCTTTATTTGGTGTTTGTTATGTAAGTTCTTAAAAGGGAAAAAGGTGTGAAATATATCTGAACTTTGACTGAAATTGTTGTAACAATCCCAAACTTTGGACAGGACCTATTAACCCCCTGCACTATTTTACAATGTATTTTAAAGTTATATAAGTGCCCAGCTGAACAACTTACTATTTATAATGATGCAATATTTATGTGCACACCTATATATCTTCAAAATACACTATTGAATAGTGTAGGGGGTAATAGGTCATGTCCAAAGTTTAGGATTGTTACAGCAATTTCGATCAAAGTTTGGATATATTTCGAACCCTTTTCCCTTCTTAAAACTATTGAGAGAAAAATTTAAAAGATAAATATAAAGTAACATGGAGGGGGAGAGGATGAGGTAATTCTAAAAAAAAAAGTTATATGCATGAAGAAGAAACATTTATATTATTTAAAATAATTGAGACAATCATTATTATTGATATTCTACGGAAAGGGTATAACTTATTTTTTCATCATAGGGTCAAGTTGTATTAATTTTCTATGATTCTGTAACAGTTGCTTATTGTTTTTCTACAAAATTCAACTTATTAAACATAATTACGATTCATATTTGATAGAGGAGGACGTAAAGGATCGAAATGAATAAACTCAATTTAACAATGCAAATGAATAATATAAAGTATTAACTAATATTAATTTATTTTATACTAAGGGGATTATAAAGTAGTACTAGATTCATCACTCATTTTCAAAATAGAAAGATGATGTATGTATATGTAGCCAAATATATATTGCATATGGATAAATAGGTACGTAGAAGTTTCCATAATTAAAACATTACTCGCTATTTAATTATAACAATAACTTATGTGTTGGGTATATAGCTAGAGTTAATGGGAAATAAAGGGAAGATGAAAAGAGAGGAACTTGAAAAGTCCTCTTATGCTTTAGTAAAAAGGCATTTCTCCCTCATCAATGGTGGAAAGAAAAATAAAAGAGTTTAAATAGAGAAACACTTCTATTAATTGTTAAAAGGGTTGGAAAGAGGGACCCCCTCGCACCATCGTCGTTGTCGTCGCTCCCTTGGCTTGGCTCGGCTCTGCTTTGGCTTTGGTTTTGGAAAATGATCGATCGAGAGATTATTTTTTAGACAAAGTTTGTTTTAATTATTTAGTTAATTAATTAAATTAAATTAAAATGGCCAAAACGTTTCAATTAATTAGTTAATTAATCGAAATGTTCCGACCCGACTCGAATCCGCGCGCAACCCGTTTTATTTAAACTTTCCCATTTTATTTAAATTTCCCACCATTGGAAATGATTGTTCTGAAAGGTTGCAACTTTCAAGAACAGCCATGACCGTTTGAAAAGTTGCAAACTTTCATTAATGGTCGTGTGGATTCTGAAAGGTTGCAACCTTTCAGAATCAGTTCCTCTTGGCTATAAATACCAATTATTCTTCAGATTTTTTTACGTATGAAATTTTCTGCTTTCTTCTTCTTCTTCTTCTGCACAAATATTTTTCGTGTACTTTACTGCCTTTGAGTGGCTCGCTAACACCAGCGTTTTGGGTATCAATACACTGGTGATTGAGATCATTCTATCCTGGGAGGACATATTCCAAATTAAACCTCAGATACTAGAGGGGAATAATTTCCTTAAGGGGACACTGTACATTCAGTGGGCTTGATTTTTTTCGTTTTGTCTGTTATAGATTCTGGCATGTTTTACATAGTTTAGTTTTTGTGAATTAATTTTTGTTCTTTTGTTCTTACTGGTTCATTAAACTTTGGTAACTTCATTTTCAGCAAAGTTTGTTGAAATCAGTAATTCTGTTTTAAACACAGATTGGCAACAGTCTTAAAGGAATTATTTATTTTATTTTAATCTGTGTTTCTGGTGGAGACAAAAACCTTCGTGGTTTTATATTCCTGTTAAGTTTGCAATTTAGATTATTGCTTACTAAGTCGTTTGTATCAATTTCTGTTTGTTACAGATTCTGAAATGGCAAATGATAATGTTACAGTGGTTGTTGCTGAACCAACCCGAACTGTTGTACCACCAGCAGAGAAATCAGGAAAATTCTCTAGTGTGAATTTCAAAGGATGGCAGCAACAGGTAATTTTCTGGCTTACCACTCTTGGTCTGCAGAAATTTACCAATGAAGTAACTCCGGTGCCTGCAGCTGAAATGCCAGACAAAGAAAAATTCATGATTATTGAAACATGGAAACAGGTAGACTTCCGTTGTAAGAGCTACATTTTGAGTTCTTTAGAGGATGACTTATATAATGTCTATAGTGCAATGACAACTTCAAAATAAGTGTGGGATTCAATTGAGAAGAAATATAAGACAGAAGATGCATGCTTGAAAAAGTTTGTGATCGCAAAGTTTTTAGACTATAAAATGTCAGATAGTAAAATTGTTGGATCACAAGTGCAGGAACTTCAACTTATTTTCCATGATCTGATTGCTGAAGATATGGTAGTAAATGAAGATTTTCAAGTGGCTGCAATGATCGAGAAGTTACCTCCTTCATGGAACGACTTCAAGAATTATCTAAAGCACAAACGTAAGGAAATGAAGCTTGGAGATCTTGTGATTCGGCTCAAGATTGAGGAAGTTAACAAGACCGCCGAAAAGAAGTCTCGTAAGAGTTTGACAATAATTGGAGTTAATATTGTTGAAGAAGCTCCTACTAAAGGCAAGAAAAGAAAGAAGTCCAACTGACAGAAGTCAGAACAGGCCAAGAAGATATTCAAGGGCAACTGTTACAACTATGGTAAGGCTGGTCACAAGTATTCTGACTGTCGTGCTCCAAGAAATGACAAAGACAAAGACAAAGGCAAAAGTCAAGCAAACATCGTGGAAGAGATGGAAGATGCAGATGACCTCTGTGCAATGATCTCGGAGTGCAACTTAGTTGGAAATCCCAAAGAGTGGTTTCTCAACTCAGGTGCCACTCAACATATTTGCTCTGTGAAAGAAGCCTTTGCAACGTACACTCATGCTGAGTTCAATGAAGATTTCTTCATGGGAACACAGCAACAACAAGGATTGCAGGAACAGGGAAAGTTATGTTGAAGATGACATCTGGCAATGTGTTGACTCTGAACAACATTTTGCACGTTCCTACTATGAGGAAGAATTCAGTTTCTACTGCACTGCTCATTAAGAACGGGTTTAAGTGTGTCCTAGTTAGTGACAAAGCTGGAATAAGTAAGAATGAGATGTTCTTAGGAAAGGGCTACCTCACTGAGGGCCTCTTCAAACTGAATGTAATGGTTATTGACACTATTAATAAGAATTCTGCTTCTGCTTACTTATTGGAGTCAAATGATTTATGGCATGCCCGTTTGGGACATGTAAATTACAAAGCCTTGCGAAAATTGATTACTTTACAGGTATTGCCTAATTTCAAATGTGATAAATCGAAATGTGAAATTTGTGTGGAAAGTAAGTTTGTTAAACATCCTTACAAGTCTGTTGACAGGAATTCAAAACCTTTAGACTTAATTCACACAGATATATGCGATATGAAGTCGACACCATCTCGTGGTGGGAAAAAGTATTTTATAACTTTTATTAACGATTGCACTCAATTTTGTTATGTATGTTTGCTTAATAATAAGGATGAAGAAATTGATGCATTTAAGCAATACAAAAATGTAGTGGAAAATCAATTGAATCTAAAGATAAAAATGATTCGAAGTGATAGGGGTGGAGAATACGAATCTCCTTTTGCTAAGATATGTTTGGAATATGGTATTATCCATCAAACTACTGCACCCTATACACCACAGTCAAATGGTTTGGTTGAATGGAAGAACAGAACATTAAAAGAAATAATGAATGTCTTGATAATCAGTTCTTGTTCACCAAGAAATATATGGGGGGAAGCCATCCTTACGGCTAACAAGATACTCAATAGGGTACCATGTAGCAAAATGCAATCGATTCCATATGAGTTATGGAAAGGAAGGAAACCCAACTTGAAATATTTCAAAATGTGGGGGTGTCTAGCCAAAGTAGAGGTTCCTTTACCCAAGAGGGTGAAAATTTGACCCAAAACAGTGGATTGTATATTTATTGGATATGGTGTGAACAGTAAGGCATGTCGGTTTTAGGTTCACAAATCTGATAATCCTAAAATTCATGTGAATACGATAATGGAGTCAGATAACGATGAGTTTTTTGAACACATTTATCCATATAAAACTGAATGTGAGTCGACAAGTGAAAGACCTAAACAACCACAGGAAGAATCAACGGAAAATACACTACCTAATGAGGATCATAGGCGTAATAATCATCAACGGAAATCCACTTCTTTTGGACCAGATTTTGTGGCATTCTTGCTTGAAAATGAGCCTCCAACATCTAAAGCAGCTATGTCTTCATCTGAGTCAATCTATTGGAAAGAAGCAGTCAATCGTGAGATCGAATCAATTTTAAGTAATCATACTTGGGATTGGCTGATCTTCCTCCAGGAAATAAACCTTTAGGATCAAAGTGGTTCTTTAAAAGGAAAATGAAAGTCGATAGGACTATTGACAAATATAAGGCTAGACTTGTAGTCAAATGATACAGACAAAAGAAAGGTATGGACTACTTTGATACATACCCTCCAGTAACAAGGATAACATCAATTAGGATGTTAATAGCACTAGCTACAGTGCATGATCTTAAAATCCACCAAATGGATGTAAAGACAGTCTTCTTAAATGGAGAGTTGGAGGAAGAAATTTACATGGAACAACCTGAAAGGTTTGTGGTTCCTGGTAAAGAAGAGAAAGTGTGCAGACTTGTGAAGTCGCTTTATGGGATCAAGCAAGCACCCAAACAATGGCATGCTAAATTTGACCAAACAATGTTGGCAAATGGATTCAAGATTAACGAATGTGATAAATGTGTTTACATTAAAAATGTTCTGAATCATGAAGTCATTGTTTGTCTGTATATTGATGACATGTTAATAATGAGTAAAGATATCGACGATATAAATGCTACTAAGTGCATGTTTTCCAGCAAGTTCGATATGAAGGACTTAGGAGTTGCTGATTTGATCTTAGGGATCAGGATTCTCAAAATTCCTCAGGGATTAGCATTATCTCAATCTCATTATATTGAAAGAGTATTGGATAAGTTCAAGTACTTGAATTTTAATGTTGTCAAAACTCCAATTGATTTAAGCTTTACATTTCAAAAGAATGTAGGTGAAAGTGACTCTCAATTGGAATATGCCAGAGTGTTGGGAAGTTTGATGTATATTATGAATTGTACACGACCAGATATAACATGTGCTATTAGCAAATTGAGTCGGTTCACAAGTAATCCGAATCAAACTCACTGGATGGCAATGAAACGTGTGTTGGGGTATCTGAAACATACACAACACTATGTTTTGCCTTATAATAAATATCATGTTGTAATTGAAGGATATAGTGATGAAAATTGGATCACCGAGTCAAATGAAGTAAAATGCACAAGTGGTTATGTGTTTACACTTGGTGGAGGAGCAGTCTCTTGGAAATAGTCCAAACAGACATGTATCACTCGCTCCACAATGAAATCTGAATTTATTGCTTTAGATAAGGCTGGTGAAGAAGCTGAATGGCTCCGGAATTTTTTAGAGGATATTCCATTCTGGCCCAAACCTGTGGGACCTATTTGCATACATTGTGATAGTCAAGCAGCAATAGGTAGGGCATAGAGCGTCATGTACAACGGGAAGTCTCGTCATATATGACGGAGACATAACATCGTAAGACAACTGTTCTCTAGTGGAATTATCACAATTGACTATGTGAAGTCAAGCGATAATGTGTCAGATCCACTAACGAAAGGCCTAGTGAGAGAGGCAGTTGAAAGATCATCTAAGGGAATGGGTGTACGTCTTAGGACAAGTCAGCATGGCGGTAACTCAATCTAGCAGACTAGAGATCCCAAGAGCTAGATTCAAGGAGAAAAACAAAGTTGTGACTGACGGTTCAACATTGTCAATCAACTCAATCCATTCTCATGATGAAGACAATGTTCAGGAACAAGGTTAAGAATTTAAGGCTTGTTAATGAGTTAATAAAGCTTAAAGTTTTTAATGATTTGCTATGTTTGGCAGATTTGACCAAATAGTGTATCTACAAGATGACACGGTTAGAAATCACCTATGTGAGTGTGAAGTGTAAGCCGCTTCAAAGAGCATTTTATGTCAAAAGCCTATTCTCTATACACTCATGAAACCAGGAGGTGTTCATGGATGAAACGAACACAACCGTAAGAATCATAAATGGTAAAGGGTTGATTGTGTGACATATGGTTGTCTAGGTATACACCAAAGCTCGACGGTTCAAAGATATCGCATCTACCGATTGACCGAGTATATTCGACATATGTTCACTACGGAAAGTCCAATGGGAAACCTACTTATCCAGATGCAATTAATCCTTGCTTGTAAAGTACACACTCATCCATGCATTCCTTATGTTATAACCATTCCTCATTCATGTGGGGGATTGTTAGGTTTATAGCAAGAGTTAATGGGAAATGGGGGGAAGATGAAAAGAGAGGAACTTGAAAAGTTGGGAACTTGAAAAGTCCTCTTATGCTTTAGTAAAAAGGCATTTCTCCCTCATCAGTGGTGGAAAGAAAAATATAAGAGTTTAAATAGAGAAACACTTCTATTAATTGTTAAAAGGGTTGGAAAGAGGGACCCCCCTCGTGTCGTCGTCGTCGTTCGCTTGGCTCGGCTTCACATTCGGCTTTGGCTTTGGAAAATGATTGATTAATTAACCGAAACATTTCGACCTCACTCGGATCCATGCACGACCCATTTTATTTAAATTTCCCGCCGTTGGAAATGACTGTTTTGAAAGGTTGCAGCTTTCAGGAACAGTCATGACCGTTTGAAAGGTTGCAAACTTTCATTAATGGTCATGTGGATTCTGAAAGGTTGCAACCTTTCGGAATCAGTTCCTCTTGGCTATAAATACCAGTTATTTTTCAGAATTTTTTACTTACGAAATTTTTTGCTTTCTTCTTCTTCTTCTACACAAATATTTTTCATGTACTTTACTGTCGTTGAGTGGCTCGCTGACACCAGCGTTTTGGGTATCAATACACTGGTGATTGAGATCATTCTATCCTATGAGGACATATTCCAAATCAAACCTCGGATACTAAAGGGGAATAATTTCCTTAAGGGGACACTGTGCATTCAGTGCGCTTGATCTTTTTCCGTACTGTCTTTTACAGATTCTGGTATGTTTTACAGATTTTAGTTTTTGTGAATTAATTTATGTTCTTCTGTTCTTACTGGTTCATTAAACTTTGGTAACTTCGTGTTTCACCAAAGTTTGTTGAAATCAGTAATTTTGTTTTAAACACAGATTGGCAACATTATGTGTAAAAGTATATTAATTATAATTAACAAACTCAATATATCTTATCTATTCTTTAAAAGTATATTAATTTATTTCTTCTTATTTTGTTTGTTTTTTTTACTTTAAAAATAGTGTATTTATGTTATTTATTTTAAAATCGTTATATATTACAAGAATATTCTTTCACTTCTAAAGAAGATGATTACATGTATAAAAAAAATCCCTATGAAACCAAATTATATATCTACACATTTATAGGAAGGTATAATATAATTATTTTATTTTATATCCTTTTTATGTAAGAAGAAACTTTCAAAAAATATTTAAAATTTTCAACTAAAATTCACATATATTAAATATATATAATACCTCTTCAATTTAAATAATATTTAGTAAATAATTTGTATTTTTCATGAGCGCGCAGATGAATTCACTAGTATAATATAAAATATAAAATATAAAAGATATACTAAATTGAGTGTTTTAAGTTGTGAATAAAATTGTTCAACTAGGATTTGCAGATCGATGATCTGCTTATGTTCAGAAGGGGTGATCCGAAGTCTGTTAGACTGTTCTGGTTTGGCTGTAAATAATAGTAATAGTGTTATGTATGTTGGGGGGTTTCTCATGATTACAAGCAGAAGATATTAACATGCTAGAATTTTCTCAAGGGGTGCTGCTATTTTGAGTAGTTCTTATGTGAATGAAGAGCAGTTTGAGCCTTTTGCTTTCACTGAATTATTTTAGAGCAGCAATTTGATTGTACGTTAAGTTCGGATAAAATTGGCAAATAACCACATCCAGCTACTTCACCATCCAACTACACTCAAATTCACCAAAGAGAGCAGTATAACATCACCATTCCTCTAACTAATATCATTGCCTATTATTACATCCTCGACAGTGTATTGTTTGTAATATTTGGTGACTTAGTTCATCCACACTTCTCTTCTTTACATGAAATATCTACTGATTCCTTTCTTGTCATACATAATATCATGGGCGGACCCACATGAAGGTTTTCGGGTGCTCAAGCACCCATTAACCTCGTATCGAACTATATATACTTATATCGAAATTAAGACAAAGTCGTATAAAACTAAAGGTGAGCACCCATTTTGGTTGAAAGTGGGTGCTCAAGGTTTACATTTTGCTTCTCAGCCCCAATTCAAATCCCTCTAAACACATTATTTCTGCCTTTTCAACTCTTCTCTTTCTACCTTATAATTTCCAATTACACTTTCTTTTATTTATTTATTTTACTCCTTGATCTATTTTCCCTTTCACATAGTCCCGCTGAATTTTCTTAAATTAAATTTTATACAAAAGTTTCAAAATTCCTTCTCCCTTTTTCAATATATTTTTACCCAATTTTTTTTATTAATTTTTTTGCTATCGTATTTAAATATCATTTTTATGACTAGTGTTAAATTTGAGCTTTTATATTTTGTGATTGATAGTTAAAGAAGCAACCACGATCATAAAATCTTGAAGTGGTCACTGCTCATGTCTATTATGCAACTTAATCATGATTTTCCATGTTTATTTACTCTCTCTTTCTCGTCAGTCTAATTAGAGGAAATGAAAAGGGAAGGGAAAAACATAATGTTCTAGAGCCTTCATTTAAGTTCTCCAACTCAAAAGCAAAAAAATCCTCTTTCTCGTTGGTTTTCCTTTTTGGTAATTACAATCGTTCGTGAAGGTCTATTGTTCCTCCTCTTCTTCTTTTTTCTCTAACAAATTCAATGAATTATGATTGACTATTAATTTTTTTTTAAAAAACACTCTTGTTGAGGAATTTTTACCGCGCAATTACGCTCTTTGGTTAATACAAGTTTATATTATAAATAGTGAGCACCCATAACCGTAAAATTCTGGATCCGCCACTGCATAATATACACAACTTGCTAATACCATTATGTATATTTGTTCTTTTATTGAGTTACATGTTGCTTGACTCATGTCCCATTCCAGCTCATCATGACATCCCATTACAAGCCTTTGAATGTGCTGCAACTTGAGTAGTTTAGTTCATAAAGACTGTGTACATGATCATTGAGAAGATACTAGAGCTTTAGAGACTAACAAATAGGGAAATTATAGACACAAATCATAGCGGATCATACACAAAAATGAGATGGTTTAATTTTAATTTGTCTAAAAGAGGGGAGACTCCATTTGTCCATATTGATAAGCCCTTGAATGTTTCTAGGGATATTATTAGAGAAGAGGGTGAAGACCTTAATTTCCTCAAGTTTGTGACTTAGCGAGGCTAATGCATCAGCTGGCTTGTTAGCCTCTCTAAGACAATGGACAATGTTAACTTTATGGCCTTCAACCATCTTCTGAATCTCCTGCACTTGGGTTTTTTTTTCTCCAAGGAGTTTCCACTCTCTTTTTACAGTTTTGGTTAAAAATAAGGAGCTTGTTTCTCCTATGGTCATCTCCAAGCCTTTGCTAGTGAACCATTGAAGTCCATAGAGTAAAACTTCTACTTCCACCAAGGGGGATGGAGAAGGAAAGATGAATTCTACCTATTGATCTCTTATGCTTCCCCCACCTCCACTTTGATCGTTAGAGCAACTACCATTACTGTTTAGTTTTACTCTTAGCAGAGGGGGTTTGATCCATGTTATCGATATGCTAGTCATTTGTTGGATATTTTCTTCGCTAGCTTTGCATATGCTCCTCCAGGTTTTTCACACCCCAAAATAGGGGGCGTAACTAGAACTCGATACCCTATTTGATCGAGTTAGCCACTGAAACACACTAACTAACCAAACTGTAAGACAAAAAGATCGGACAACGCAACATCTAAAAAGTGAAGCCTAGAGAGTTCTGAAAAATCGTGTGTTACTTTAAAGATTTCTCATAATAAACTTTAGTGGGGAAAGAGTGCTAATTACAAATAATAAATGTCTCCCACAACATTTTTAAGTCACACCATCCAAATAAGAATTCATACATATGGACATATAATCAAGGAAATCGATAAAATGACATGTAGATGTCTAATACCCTATTTATCCGAACAAGTGGAATATCAAAATAATAGAATCATAAAAATAATTCAGCTGAGACCCCAATGTCTTTCATAGAAGGTCTTTCTAGCAAGAGAAAAGCAAAATATCACATTTAGCATTTTAGGAATTTCAGAGGAGTCAACGTTTCTACAGGAAAGTTGTTTCTTATGTCCTAATCTTTTCAAGCATTATATATACACAGCTGGTACGGACCTATAAACAATTGGAATCATACCTCCATGGAGTGCGAGGCAAACAAGTAATGAAGTCCATATTTATCATGTCCCATTTCCATAATAGAAGATCAATATACTGAGTTAGGCCTCCGGGCCTCTAATGTTCTGCTTCAACTTGTTAAAAGTTGGGACATTCAACTACCATCTCTACAATATCTATTTTCACGTCATTCCACCAATAGGTCTGTCGAAGGTCCTGATACATCTTTGTCACTCCGAGGTGAGTAGTGTATCTAGAATAATTGATAGCATCCAAGGAAGCTCTACTCCATCGAAGGACAAGGATAAAGCTTTAGAAACTCCAAGGAGGCCCATAACAAGATCTCAAACCAAGGAGTTCAATGATAAGCTCAATAGGCTTCAATCGCTGATCCAAAGGTGTCTTATTGGGGAAGAAGAACTCAAGCCCAAGGGAGAGGAATTGTCCAAATGCTACAATTATTTGGTGGCCCAAATTCAAGCCCAAGATGAGGAATTTT